>OVAV01000902.1:0-15345 GCA_900406375.1 Iberis amara | reverse complement strand
AAATGCTCACTAGAAAGTGTTAAAACCGAGTAATATCAAATTCGACACCTTCAAGATCATTCTAAAACCATTGACCAGTTTGTAGATGATTTTCTCAAGTTGGTGATTCACCAGAGAAATGTGGGAGTTATTATCTCAGGAGTCATAATCATCTATGTTACCTTCTTTTTAAACAAAAACCAACCATAATTACCAAAGGTACTTAGAAGTCTTTTTATTTCACAGGAATAAGAGACAATCCAAGATGATATACGATTTTGAAGGCAAGAGAAAAACACTACATAGAATGACTTAGAGATGGAATTGATCTTAAAGACACACAAGAGAACTGATATCTTTTCCTTGTAATTTTCATTGCAATCACCATTCACCCCTCTTCATTGTCACTTGTTCAACCATGGCTTTTGAATTTCATGGATGCACACACAAGTACAGAACAATTTTTACAAAAGACTTAAAAAGAAAAACAGATCTCCATTGGTTACATCTCTAATAAGAGGTCCTACACAATAAAAATAATACCATTTATATTTTGATTTTGTTTTTTGATTATTTTTTTAATGAAAATTATGTTTGAATCAATCAAAATGCTACAAATGTTAAAAACCTCTTAAGAACTACATCTTAAACTTTTTGATTAAGAACCATTTCTTAAACCTCTCTCCAACTTTTATAATATTTTATTATTAAGAACCTTCTAAGATTCATGGATGGACATGCTCTCACAATCTTAATGGTTCTTGATCATAACAAGTAGTTAAGTCTCTTAAAAGCAACTCAAAACACTAAGAGCACCTCCATCCATGGGTTCTTAAGGGGTTTTTAATATTAATATATTGATAAATATTATAAAAGTTGGAGAGAAGAATTACAAGTGGTTCTTAAAAGGTTTTTGACATGTGTGTATCATTTTTGTTGGTTCAAATATATTTTTCATTAAAAAATAATAAAAAATAAAATTAAAATATAAATGGTATTATTCTCTAATTAGAATTATAACCAATGGAGATGGTCTTACAGTCGTGTCCTTCGTTGATAAAAATGAGTTTTACACCATGGATAAAGCAATGGACCATTGTATAGAGATTTCAAAAACATAAATTTTTGAAAAAAAAAAGATTTGGCAAAATTAAAGGGAGATTAAGAGCTTATTACTTTGATACCATGATAGAATTAAAGAAGAATGAATTTAGATTATGTTTGAGTAGAAGAGAATACCATTACAGAATGTGAGAGTATCGTTTGATATTGAAGAACATGAAAAACAAGAGAGAATTGTAAACGAGAAAATGGCGAAGAGAGAAAATTAATCTCCTTGAATTGACTTAGGTTACATGACATTTATTTATAGAGCTACAAGTGGAATCGAAGGCTGGACACACTCTACAAGGACGGACAGAGCAAACAAGAGAAGAAAGAGACATTAGAACACATTCTATAAGGCTGAAAATGATAGCACACTATACTTCAAATCCTTAAGTCTCCATGTGAATTTCCTTTTTCTTGATCAAATTGTCTTATTACTTGGTCCAAGCAACACAATATTCCTTTGATCCAAACACTTTCTAGAATGTCTTGAAGGTTAATCTAGCCATCACACATCTTGGTTACTTCATCAATCAATGGCACTTATCCCAATACACTTGTACACACCATATCAACTTCAATCGTGCTATCTTTCGTTTCTAATGGTTATAATCCTTTAAATAGAGCTTCTAGAAAGCTTCTCCAAGGTATTAGATCACATCTTATCTTGGACCAAAATATTAGATGAGCCTAGACCAAGATTTGTACGGAAATATTGGAAAGCCTTTGGGTCAGCCTAGTAAATGGCTAAGATAGACTGGCCTAAGGTCCGACCTGGTTTGGTTTTGACCATCCACATACATGTCTAGACTTGTCTTATTCTTGGTCAGCGTTGTAATTGACTTAGGTATTCATCCCGTTTTCGAACATTTCCATCCCGAATTCTCGTTTGTCCACTGTCAATGAGTTCTCTTTTTTATATGGAATATTTTTATTGTAGGGGGATTGAATTTTTATTCCAATTCATAAAATATTCCGCATATGTGCTTTCTTACCTAGCTAGCCTGTATGTATCATATTGTAATTTGCTTTTGTACTATTTAATATCAAATATTTATAGCGTTTGAAACCTAACATATTAGCTAGAGAATTAACCCTACATTTGGTTATAGTGGTTTAGTAGTTAAAGATTTATTATCTAACTTTAGGTGGGATCCAAGATTTTAAGCTAGATTTTAGTTACATTGATTATTCTAAATGCTTGAGATGGTAGAAATATTTGATTTTAAGATATGTTTTGTTTATTTTTTGGGTTGATAGGTCCAGGCTCCAGCCTACTTGCTAGTAGATCATACAAAAGAATAAAACATGTAAGTAACTATTCTATTGAATGCACTTCTCTGTTCTAACACCGGTTTTGAAGATATTCATAAAGAAAAACTGTTAAAAGCCATAATATTTTTTTGTTGTTGTAATTATGACTATTATTTTGTGGCTATTCCACAAAAAATAAATAGTTACAACGCTATAGCCACAAAATAATAGTTATAGTTACAAAAAATTGTAGTTTTTAACAGTTTTTCTTGTATATAAATTTCGACCCCCTTTTGAAGACTTAAAAAAAAATTAAGATTGAAATCATACGGACCAGTGAAATGGACAAAAAAGTTTGGATTTGTAACATATTTGTTAATAAGTAATTATAATATAATATATATATTTTTTTTGTTAAAGATGTGTGGTTATAAGTTATTATAATATAAGATGACCAGAACAGTTTTAAGTTTCCTGAAAATGATAAAACTATTTAAAGTAGGTGTAACCATTTTCATATTGATATATGTGTAGATATACTATATTCATGACTTTAAGTTACTAAATTGGAGTGTCGGTTTTGAAGTTACTGTAATCGTAGATTGCTATTCCTTCTGTGTGACTGAAGTCATTATTGTTGTATGAGGCTGAAATAAAGTGACAAAGGACTAAGTGGGCTACATTCTTCATCATAACACATCATATAATATAATGTCGTTTTTGGAAATCACATCATAATTTACTTTTATAAATTCGTCAAAGCAAATTATCATATTTTCTATGTTATTGTATCCATGTCACAGTCCCCTGTCCCCTTCTTACTCATCTTCGTACGGAAAATATAGATAAAGTAGTTAACTCTAGATAGTGCAAACTATAATGAAAACTTATCAAATTATTGCGTTAGAGTTCGCCAAGGAACGACCTCGTAAAAGTTTTTCATTAAATATTGCAACAAAATTAAAAGTTACTCTACTCAAATGATGTTTTTATATAAAGAAAACAAAAGAAAATTGAAGGTGTATAGGTGCATGAGAAAAATAATTTACCACGCCATGATTGCATTTGTTATTAAAAACCTCTATCGTATAGAATAATATTGAGTTTAGTGTTTCGAAAGGCAGATTTAATTAACCCAAATCAAAAATATCCTCAAAGTTAAGATGAGATGAGAGAGATATTTAGACTCGTGCATCTTATCCTAATAAACAAAAGTTAAGTGCCAAAACATCTTATACAATACTTTGTCTCCAAATTAATAATTAAAGATGTAGTTAAAGATGCTTTTTACATTTATGAAAAACTTCTTGATTTTCTTTGTAATTTGAAAAAGCAAAGTAAACAAAAAACGATGTACTATTTTAGAATACCCACGAGTGATACTCTTCTTCTGCTACGCCTCTTTTGGTAAAAACTAAAAGTTATGTACTATAATATAAAAATGACGTGTAGTCGATGTTTCTTGGACTCTAATTAATACGAACGAAGAAACAAAAACGATCATTACTCGTCTGTGTGTGTTTCCATATAAACTGAGAAAAGGACAAATAATTGCAAATCGGGGCAGTACTTAGTAGTGAACCAAATTTATCGTTGGGACATTTTCTACCGACCAAAAATGCTGTAGAATCTATCTACACTTTCTTTTGTCAACAATCCATTCGCAATTTATAAGTTAATGTTACATGTGTGTGTGTTCGTGTGTTTGTATGAATATGCATTCACAGTTGTAGAGAAAAATAATGCATACACAAGTTTAATGGTAGCATGATGGTCCATCGCATTGTAACTAGATGTTTCACTTTATTACAACATGGACATATGATTATCAGCATTGAAATTGAACTTTTGTAGTTACTTGTACCAAAGATTCTCGAGCTTTTTAAGTCTTACAATAAATTCTAGAATATATTTTTTTTGGTTTACAAAATTTATAGAATATTACTTCGTTAAAATTTTAAGCATGATAACATCTACTCATATTGTGTTCCTTAAGTTAATTCCTGCAAAATAATTTGGTTTTCAGAATAATGGAATTGCTCATGAAGAGTTTGTTTATTTTTCCCCTATAGTTTCAGTTAGTTCATATAAACCTAATTGGTAAGACTGAAATAAAAAATTAACACATTTTCACTCGTGTGGAAGTTAGAATCAAGAACCTTTAACATATTCTTACTTAGTGCCTTGTAACCAAGAAACAGAACAATAATAAATGACTTCGCTCACTCTTTTGTTCCTCTCTATCTCTTATGCTTTGCACTCGTTTGTTTAAGGTTAGTAACAAGAAAAGAAAAAGTCACAAGCATTTAACGAGTTCACATCTAAACCGGAACGCTACGTCTCGCCGAGATTTACCTCGAAAATCCACTAAGTAACTTTGCTCTAAACTAAAGCCTTTAGATGTTTTACACTTGTTTCTACTCTCTCTCTCTCTCTCACTACAATACTCACTTAACTCCCACACCATACAACCAACTTTAGTTCAACTTATAAAGACATTTGAAACTTAAATGAATCTATACCCGACAAGTTTAGCATGCGCCACAGAGCTGGTCCGGATTGGCGCTGCATTAATGGCTATTATGTGCTTCAGAGAGTCGGCCGTAGCTCTTGATTCCAAGGCAATTGTTGCTTGTTTNGGGAGTGAGAGAGAGAGAGAGAGAGAGAGAGAGAGAGAGAGAGAGAGAGAGAGAGAGAGAGGAGATCGACTTCTACCTTCTTCTTTGGTAAAGTGAAACTTCTGTTTCACTCAGAAACTTTCACCAACCCCAACTTGAATCTTCATGGGATGAGCAAACATCTCTTGAACTAGGCTTTAAAGCCCTGCGAGTTCCAAGCCAAAAGTGTACAAAACTCCTTCTTGGCTTGAACTCTGCACTTTCTGTTCCTTCTTCTTAGTGATAACTGATTGCTTTCTCTCGAATTCTGTGGATCTCAATTGACTTGAGATCCTAAGAAGCTTCATACCATCTTGAAGCTTACTCACTTGGATACTTTTAGTAAGAATGTCTATCTGGATTCCAGATTGTTGATATCTTCACAACCTAAACTTCACCCTCTTCTATCTTTTCACGGATGAAATGGAACCTCACATCAATGTGTTTAGTTCTCTCATAATGGAATGAATTTTTAGACAGTGCAATAACACATTGAGAATCACACATGACTTCAACTTAGGGCTGAGAATATAAACTGAAACGAATTTTCCGAACCGAACCGAACCGAATTACATTTCGATAACCGATCGACACAAAAAAAGATTCAATTTCAGTAACCGAACCGAACCGATAACCGATCGGTTTATTTTTTTCTTGAAAAAATCAAAAATAACCGAAAAAACCGAACCGAATAAATCAAAAAACCTGAAAAAACCAAAAATAACCGAAAATAATTGAAAAATAACCGAATAAAGCAAACTTCAAAAACAAAATCCGAACCAAATAAACCGATTTCCGGACCGAACCGAACCAAAATTTTATTCGGTTCAGTTCGGCACACAAATCCAAAAACCGAAAAAACCAAAAACCGACCTGAACCGAACCGATTGAACCGAACTCCCAGCCCTACTTCATCTGTTTCTTGTATGATTCCCATCTCTAATACAAGTCCTTTCAGCCACACTGCTTCTTTAATGGCCTCTGCTAGAGCCATATATTCTGATTCAGTAGTAGATAATGGTACTACTTTTTGTAGACCAGACTTCCAACTTATTGTATTTCCTCTTGCTATAAACACACACCCAATTACTGATTTTTTTTTTTGTCTGGATCTATGGCGTAATATGAGTCACAATATCGTCTTATTTCAAACTTTCCTTCTCTTCTGACCTGAAGACACTTCTCCTTTCACCCTTCATATATCTAAGTACCCACTTAACAGATTGCCAATGTTTCTTGGTAGGGTTTGTCATGAACCTGCTGATGACTCCAATTGAATTTGCAAGATCAGGTCTAGAGCCAAGCATCAAATACATTATGTTTCCTATCACATTAGAATAAGGCATTGTTTTCATGTACTCATCTTATTCTATTAATATGTCTTTAGTTGCAGCTCTGAGCTTAAAATGAGCTCCAAGAGGTGTGAGCACATACTTGCATTCTTCCATCTTGAATGTTTGTAATACCTTCTCTACATACTGCTCTTGAGATATATCCAGAGTTCCTTTTTTTGTCTCTCTCTTGTAATTTCCATTCCCAATATTTTCTTGCCAGTTCCCAAATCCTTCATTTCGAATTCTTGATTCAGAAGTAGCTTCAATTTCTTGATTTCTTCTTTGTTTGTTGATGCTGTTAACATATCATCTACGTATAATAGTAGATATACATACTTATACTTGAGAATCTCCTTCACGTACACACATGGGTCATAGTTGCTTCTCTTGTAACCTGAAGTTACCATGAATGAATCAAATTTATGATTCCAAAATCTTGGTGCTGTTTTAATCCATACAAGAATTTCTTTAGAACACAAACCATTTCTTGACCCTCTTGTACCTCATAACCTTCTGGTTGTGCAATTAGAATGTGTTCTTCCAAATCTCCATGTAAAACGCATTTTTTACATCCATTTGCTCCAACTCCATATCAAAGTGAACCACAACGGATAAGAGGAGTCTGATTGATACATGTTTTACGACTGGGGAAAAGATTTCTTGATAATCTATCCCTTCCTTTTGTGAGAACCCTTTTGCTACCAATCGAGCTTTGTATCTTGGAGGTTCAATACCAGGTATTCCTGCCTTCTTCTTAAATATCCACTTACCGCCAAGAATTCTTCTTGATGTAGGTTTCTGTTGTAAACTCCATGTGTTGTTCTTGAGTAGAGATCTCATCTCTTCATCCATTTCTTCTTTCCATTCACACTTCTCTGAACTATTCATTGCCTCTTGATAAGGAGTTGGTTCTGAGCTGTTCCCATCTTCAGTAGTCATTATAGCAAAACTAACTAGATTTACTTCTTCTATAAATCATGAAGGAGCTTTAACTTCTCTACGAGATCTATCGATGGCCAGTAGATAATTCTCTAAGTTATTCTCCTTTGGCTCATCATATGATTCTGGTTGTGTTTGTTGACTTTTACTTCCTGAAGATCTTATTTGTGTATCTGGTCTTGTTTATGAGGCTGCTCCTTCTTCATCATGAAGTTCTTCTTGTTCATCCATTGTTAACCCTCTTAATTCAACTTCAATTCTTTCTCTTTTTGTGTCTTGAGTGAGATTTTCTCCCTTGTTCTACTCCATAGTTTCTTTGAACATAAGATTTTTTTGAAACACTACATCTTTAGATACAACACACCTTCTGTCTTCAATGATGGTTGTCCTGTCCACATCTTTTTTGGTATATTGAACTCTATATATGAGCATGGACTTTTGTTGATTACATATACAGCAGTTGATGTTGCCTCTTATATACTCGGTTTTTATGTGGTTTTACCATTTCGTTTAGAGTCTTTTATCGAGTCAAAGTGTGTTTTTAGAGTCTTTTAGTCCTTTATCGAGTCTTTTCAGGTTTTAGGTGGCTTTGGAGAAGATTGAGATGTTTTTGGACGTTTTGGATGCAAATTGGCATATGTTGACGAATTTAGTGAAGATTGGTTAAGCTGGCTCGTAGAAGATGCATATACAACAAAGAACGATCGTCTACTAAGAACGATCGTGCATAAGTCCCTCGAAATTCCCAGATGAAAAGAACGATCGTTCTATTAAAGATCGATCATTCTAAGCCCAGGTTTCGCACAATTTTTGCAAGGAAGTTATATTTTGCCCAATATTTGCACGGAAGATCCCCATAAGATTTTCATTTCTCCATATTTCATTTTTTTCCCTTTAAAAAGGAAATTAGAACTTAGTTTTAGGTTAACCTTTATTTTACTTTATTTCTACGTTTTTAGTCTTAGTTTTACAAAGTGAGAAGAGTTACAAAACCTTATGTTGGAGAAGTGTTTTTGAACCCTCTTATCTATCAATATGTATTTTTAATTTATGTTTATGATTATGTTTTCTTCTTTGATTTTGATTTTGTTTGCTTTTCAATGTCTGAGTAGTTCATTAGTTAGATTTTAGGGTTTCCTTAGGAAACCAGGTTTGATAGTTAGGGTTTTCATAAAAGGATTAAAATTGTTAGGTTCTTGATCTAGATTTGTTCTTAATGCTTAAATTAGCTTGATTACCTTGTTCATGATAATAGGTTGATAAATACAAGGGGATTTAGTTTAGAAATTTGATCTAGTCTAGATGAATAAATGTCTTTGTTTGCGGGAGTATTGTCTTAGATGTTTATGAACTTATCAAATCTGAACTTAATGCATGTTTGAATTATCTAAATACGGAGGAAGTTTTTCTTTAGTAATTCAAACATAGAGATTAATACTTCTGGAGGAGATTAATCTAAAATTTTCTTTTGAGTTGAGAACTATTTTCATTGATAATCCTTGCATGATAATCTGAGCTTTTGAACCTGTGGATTTCCTAACACCTAGCGTTTTAGTTTATTGATTTAATTTAGTTTTAGTTATCGTTTGNAGAACTATTTTCATTGATAATCCTTGCATGATAATCTGAGCTTTTGAACCTGTGGATTTCCTAACACCTAGCGTTTTAGTTTATTGATTTAATTTAGTTTTAGTTATCGTTTGAATTTGCAATCAATTACAAACAACATTTATTTTGTCCTAGCTAGATTTGATTATAAGATTAATAGTGCAACCTCGATCTCAGTGGATTCGATCTCTAATATACTACTATGTTTGCTGTGCACTTTCAGTGAATATATTTCGGTTAAAACATGTGTATCAAGCTTTTAGCGCTGTTGCTGGGGACCAATTGTGTTGGCTATTAGTTTAAGATTAGAGTTTAGTCTAGGAAACTAAGGTTTTCTTCTTCTTTTTTCTAACATTTTTTTTATAGGTGATGGCCATAGATTACAATGATGGGCTACATGAGCAGGACGACACATTCGAAGAGAACATTCAAGATGAGGAGAAACCATTTGATGAGAATGTGCTTACATTAGCCAATTTGACGCCGTTGCCAATTTGGGAATTCAATTAGCCATTAGGATTATGAATTTGTTTGGGACTAAGCCCTTTGACATTTTATTACTAATTTCTCTACTTGCTTCGCTTGTGCATTCTCAGGTGTTAGTATTTGTAGATGGAGCGACAAGCAAGGACCATTGGTACCAATGACGAGCCCAATGTCCATGGCCATAGAGCCAGAAGTAGAGCACCTCCTATGTCTACCACCAACTTTGAAGAGAACATTCAAGATGAGGAGAAACCATTTGATGAGAATGTGCTTACATTAGCCAATTTGACGCCGTTGCCAATTTGGGAATTCAATTAGCCATTAGGATTATGAATTTGTTTGGGACTAAGCCCTTTGACATTTTATTACTAATTTCTCTACTTGCTTCGCTTGTGCATTCTCAGGTGTTAGTATTTGTAGATGGAGCGACAAGCAAGGACCATTGGTACCAATGACGAGCCCAATGTCCATGGCCATAGAGCCAGAAGTAGAGCACCTCCTATGTCTACCACCAACTTTGAAGAGAACATTCAAGATGAGGAGAAACCATTTGATGAGAACGTGCTTACATTAGCCAATTTGACGCCGTTGCCAATTTGACAATTCAATTAGCCATTAGGATTTTGAATTTGTTTGGGACTAAGCCCTTTTACATTTCATTACTAATTTCTCTACTTGCTTCGCTTGTGCATTCTCAGGTGTTAGTATTTGTAGATGGAGAGACAAGATATAACCATTGGTACCAATGACGAGCCCAATGTCCATGGTCATAGAGCCGGAATTAGAGCACCCTACTATCGCTACCACCAACTTTGAGATCAAGTCTAGTCTCATCAACATGATCCAAAGTAACAAGTTCCATGGTCTACCTATGGAAGACCCTCTTGACCACTTGGACAACTTTGAAATGTTGTGTAGCGAAGTGAAGATCAATGGAGTCACAGAAGATGCTTTCAAGTTGAAGTTGTTTCCCTTCTCTTTGGGAGACAAAGCTCATACTTGACAAAAAAATCTACCAAGTGCCTCCATAGAAACTTAGGAAGCTTGCAAGAAAGAATTTTTCTCTAAGTTCTTCTCTACAACAAGAACCACATGCTTAAGATATGAGATCTCGGGTTTTGTGCAAAAAGGAACCGAATCATTTGGTGAAGCTTGGGTAAGATTCAAGAGCTACACCCTCCAATGTCCACATCATGGATTCTCAAAGGAAAGCTTGCTTAGCACACTATATAGGGGTCTCTTACCTAAATATAAGATGATGTTAGACACCGCTAGCCAAGGTAACTTCTTTGGTTAAACCGAATTCGATGGAATATTGCTTGTTGAGAATCTTGCCCAAAGTGAGAACAACTATGGTGAGGATTATGATAGAACGGTTCGTGATTGTGGAAGTGTAAGGGATGATAGTTACAAGAAAGATATCAAATCACTAGAAGACAAGTTGAATAAATTTATCCTTTCTAAATAAAGAGCGGTTAATTTTGTAAGTGATGTTGAAGAGGAATACCAACCACAAGAAGATGTTACTCAAGAGGAGCTCAATTATGTTGGTAACCAAGGCTACAACCACGGTTACAACAACTTTCAATAACATCCAAACCTCTCTTACCGTAACAAAAATGTGGCAAATCCTTAAGACCAACATTATCCTTCTCAAAGGCCACAACAACAAGAAGGCTTTCAACCTAAGCCTCAATTCATCAACCAAGGAGGATTTCAACCCCAACAACAATTCTTTACCAACAAACCTCAAGGTTTCTCCAATCCTCCAGTCAATCAATAACAACATGCTCAAGGAAATTCTCAATCCTCAAATCCCCCAATCAATAACAACAACTCTTGGAAGGACAAGGAAAACATGCCATTGAGATCATTTTGATGAAGAAAGAACTACATACCAAGGTAGATGGTTTTTACAATGAATTGAATGCAAAGTTTAATGGTATCCATGCTCATTTAAAAGTCCTTGACAATTAAGTAGTTCAACTTGCTTACTTCCCAAAGAGACCAATAGGACAACTTCCTGGAAGTTCAAAATCAAGCCACAAAGAGTATGTAAATGCTATCTCTCTAAGGATTAATCATGGGTTGCCACCACATATTGTCATTGAGGACAATGAAAAACAATATGGGGGGGGGATAGTCATTCTTATTAAGGATGAGATGAACTCCAAAGAGGAAGTTGTAGAGGAGAAAGAGGCCAAAGAAACGATTGAGGGTGCTAAAGAAAGGATAGATAATGAGGAAAACGATTTTACATTAAAGGAACCGATCTTTGAACCTCCACCATATGTGCCTAGGCTTCCATTTCTGAGTCGAGTGAAGAAGCAACTATTGGAGAAGTATAAAGCTCAATTCGAAGAGCAACTGAAGGGCGTGGAAAAGATATTGCCAAGCCTTGAAGAATTTGTAGCTACCTCTCACTATAGAAACCCCTTGAAAGATAAAATGATGGAAAAGCTAAAAGATATGCAAGGAATGATGAAGCTCAAAAATAAGGATGATGAAAAGGTTCCAAAAGAAGCAAACCCTAAAAAGCTTGAAGATCCGGGTAGTTTCACTCTTCCTTGTACTTTGGGACCTCTTAAATTTGAGAAGAGTTTGTGTGACCTTGGAGGAAGTGTGAGTCTTATGCCACTATTGGTAGCAAAGAAGCTTGGTCATACATCTTTTAAACCTTATGAAATTTCCTTGGTGCTTGCGGATAGGTCCATTAAAACTCCGGTTGGATTTCTAGAAGACATTCCGGTAAACATAGGGGATGCAAAGGTGCTCACGGATTTTGTTGTCATTGAAACAAAAGACGAACCAAAAGACCCTATCATTCTAGTAAGGCCTTTCTTAGCCATAGCTGAAGCTAAGATCGATGTTAAGAAAAGAAGGATTGATATTCACATTGGGAAAAATTGCGCTCAACGGTATGACGTCAAAGGAACGAAGAAGAAACCACCATTGATGGACAAGACTATTGTGTAAAAACAAGAGATGCTCTTTCTATTGAGGGTTTAGAAGAAGCTAGCAATGGTAAGACTAGTTTCAAGGGTGAAGAGAAGGAATACAAAGCTCTAGATAGGTTGACATGGAAGCTAGTTGACAAAAGAGGTCCTAAAATCCCTCCGGATCCCTCTCAAGCTTAATTTAAAAAGGAAAGTCAAGCTTAGAGACTGTAAACAAGCTCACTTGGGAGGAATTCTCATGGTATCCTTTGTATATATCCTTTGATTTAATATTCTTTTTATGTTATAATGCTTGTTTTTGGGTATTTTAACAATTGGATTTGATTTAGTGTTGAACATAACCATGTTGAAGTTGTTCCAAGGGTGGGGAGATACAAGATAAGACATCTTTAAATTGCTCAAGTAGTTCAATTGATCATCCCGACAACCAATATCGAGGTACTCTTCAACACCATTGTACATACTTGCATTTTAACTTTTGTTTCTTTTATTTTCGGTTATTTCTCTACATTCTTTTTTACACAAGGGACCATGTGAATTAAGTTTGGAGGAGAGACCATGTCTAACTTAGTTTCGATTTTTGGTTTTATCATGTATTTGCATTGTGAATAGTTAAGGTTTACAAAAATCCATAAAAATGAATTTTTTTTCAAAAATCTTCAAAAAGATTGCATTTTCTTTCATTCTAGGTTGCATGCACATAGGGTACCAATGAAGTATTGTCTTGCATAGTTTAAGTTTTAGTTTCTTGAATTAGCATCTCAAGTATAATATGTCAAAATGATCATCCTAGTAGTCTTGAAAAGTCTTGAAGTTCTTGCTTTGGATCTTGAAATTTGAAAAGTTATCAGTATTGTTTTGAAATTTGCTAGTTTTAGGTTATTTTCACAACTATTTGGACTTAATTTGAATTGTAAATTAGTATGCTCAGTGGTCCTCTTAATGTGTTTCAAGGCTTAATCATTTGCAAAATGGTTTAGTCACCCAAAAACCGAAACACTTGTGGCTAAACCGGTAATTCTCATTTTTTAGAATGATTTCCATCTCCACCTTTAGACCCAATTAACCTAAACACTTGTGAGTTCTTATTTCTTTAGTGATTGTTTTAGTAAAAACTCAAGAGTATAAGGGGCGATAATTGAGAACTTCTATTTGGCTAGATTGATGATATCATCTAGCATTTATGAAGGGTATTTAGGATAGGGAATGTTAGGTATTGGGAAGTTCTTAATGGTTTGGGGCTTTAGTCATAAGATTGGTTCTATTTATTGTTCTAATAGGATAAGGGTAGAAGTGGTTTGGTGATCTAAGTTTCAAAAGAAGAAGTTTGGGGGGAATAAAGAAAAGAAAGAGATGAGTTTGAGAAAAAGGAATAGGCTTCCACTAGACCTAGAAAAAAAAGAAGAAAAGAATTGATAAGTTCCAAGAAAGGAAAGCTCTAAGTTATAAAATAAGAAAAGAAAAGGCTAGTGGAAAATGTAAATATGAAAAGAATAGCTTAAGTGTTTAAAGGAAAGAAAAAGAACTAGTGCAATGTGGAAAGTATATAGGAAAAGAATGATGTGTCTAGTAGAGAAAATGAAAGCCTAATGAGAAAAATGAGAAAAGATGGTTTAGTTTAGGAAGGTTGAAATTGAAAAGAATGGTTAGAGCATTTGGAGAAATGAGTAAAATAAGGCAAGGTTTTTGGAGAATGAATAGGAATGGAAGTTGAAAGTTGTATTCCACATTGCCTTTTGTCTCATTTTAATTTTTCTTCTCCAATCACTCCCTTTGAGTGATAGTCTATGAATTGTGTGTGAACCTTCTTTTGATGCATTGAAATCCCTATTCGACATAACCAATTGAAACCTCTAAGATCACTATTTGAGCATACTTCACCAATCTAATTGAATGTAGGAACATGTCATAAGCTAGACAAGGGGATCACATACTTCTAGTAATAGGATGGATTGTGAAGATGCATGAATGATGAGATAAGTAGTGATTCTAGTTTGAGGTTGATGATGTATTATGTTTGAGATGTTAGTTCATTAGACAATAATGTGAATTTTTTTGGTTCCGAGGTTCCCATTTTCAAACCTCTCCTTCTTACTTATCTTTGTTCCTTGCTTGAGGACAAGCAAATGATAAGTTTGGGGGAGTTGATATATTATGTTTTTGATGTATTTTAACTCTTGTTTCATATTCATTTTAAGTAGATTCACTTGCATTGAGGCATATATAGGATGAATTTGCATGTCATATTCATGTTTCAGGTGTTGAATGTGAATGAAATTAAAATAGAGATCGATTGGATGCAAAAGAACAAAAATGGGACTTAATATGGATCAAAGCAACAAGCCTTAAAGATCAAGCGATTTGAGGATTTTACAATGGGAACTTCATCATGGCATCTTGAAGAATATTGTAGCCATGCATTCAAGCTTTCGAACAAGCCAAACATCACCTTAAACGCCCAAGAGAATTACAAGATATGAGCCGGCAAAGTTGTGATCCACTAGATTCGACGCTCCAAACTGTCCACCCCAAAAGATGCATCTTTTACACCAACTTCCATTGCAATTTAGGAGAAGACTCTTTCATAAAAGTGGTAGTCCTTTGAGTAAGCCCTCTGGTCCCTTTCCTTTTCCTTTTCTTACTTCTTTATATTCTTTGCTTTCCTTTCTGCTTTTCTTTATGCTTTTCTCTTCTTTTTTTATTGTATTTCTGCTTTTCTTTTTCTTATCTTTTTTTTAGCAATCAATTTTACTGGACGAGAGAGAAAATTTCGAGACCCGTTGTCAGTCCCTATTTTACCGTTTTTTATTGTTGAAGAGAAGGAGAAGGGGGATTATACTGCAAGAACTCACATTTTTACGGAGGTCTGAAAAGAAAGGTAAGTAGCTCAAGGTATACTAACACTATAAGTAAGAGAATTTAAAAACAGGTTAGTCATAACAAATTAGACTAGCATTTAATCATTAACAATCCAAAAGTCAATAATTTTCAAAAGCACATAGTTAACAAATGGGGTTCTGAATC
>OVAV01000901.1:0-15351 GCA_900406375.1 Iberis amara | reverse complement strand
GTTTATATTTTGGGTTTAGAGTTTATATTTTGGGTTTAGAGATTATATTTTGGGGTTTTGGGTTTATATTTTGGGATTTAGAGTTTATATTTTGGGGTTTTGGGTTTATATACATAGGTAGTCCGACTATTATTTTTAGTAGTCCGACTATTCCTAGGTTTATATTTCATTAACCAAATTCACTATTCACTACTTAAAAATATAAATCCGTAAATAATTTTAGTCATATTAGATTCATAAAAAAAATTTGTCTTTTTTAGGTAAGTTTTGTGATTATATTATTTTGTTTTACATGCATTTATTTGTAAAAAGAATGAAGGAGGATGGAAAAGAAAACAAAAAGAAGAAAAAAAAGTTCTCAACACCTGACAATCTCTCTCATCTGTTCTAGACAGTGCAATAGAAAGAGGACGCATGGACTATTCGAGGGACACAAACGAGATATACAGTGTATATTATTTGCAAATATCTAATTATACCAACTATGGTTATTCACCTAATATTCACCCTACAACTTAATACCTCGCTTATTCACCCTATTTATTATTGGTTGTTCGATTATTAATATTTATTTAGAAGTTTAAAAAAAAAAAGATGACGTGGCCATCTAAAAAGAGAGCATAATATTTTCTATTATATATTATATTATATGATCCATCGATATCCATCATAATTCTCATACTTATTTCCTGTAACAGAAAAAGACTAATTTCCGATGGATTTAGGTTTCTAACCATCCAAAACCACAAATCCATCTCCGATAGAAATTCGTCAAGAATAATCATTTACAATAGAAAAGTGATGGAGTTTGTCTTGAAAGAACTCTCTTTATCAGAGGAAAAATATTAATAAATAAATTCTTAATCCTCGAAAACGGTCACCCCAGTTCACGAATTATAGCAACAGATATGAAAATATGTAACATTTCATTAAGTGCCATCTATATGAATATAACCATATAAATTATGCTTTATCGAATAAATTAATAAGCAGATAACTAATCGTTATTTTAAGGGTTGACGATTTTCTCTTCTAAACTTGTATTGTCCAAACTAGTTACACCTAAACTTTACAGGTAAATTTAATTACACACAAACATTAATTACAACTGAGAAACCTCCAAACTACTCGATTCAAATTATTTCTCCCTAATTAATTAATCAGACTAATTGCAATTACATATTACAAAATAGCATTTTAAAATAGTGATGGAACTTTGAACCGATTTTAAACTAATCCAATTTTAAACTAACCCGATTTTAAACCGAAATAGTGTAATTTGGAGAATAAAAAAACTAATTTACGTCTCTTCCACCTTTTTTTTATAGAGAAAAATCGATTTACAGAGGGTACTTTAGGTTTTACAGAGGGTTTTTCTTGCTTAGAATCATAAGATGACGCTGGTCATAGATCTTTTGGAGAGAACTATGTGCAAGAGATCATTGAGAAGGCGCTTCAGGTTCTCTAGTTTGTTCTTTCTGAATCTTCGGAAATTTCTAAAGCTTTTGGTATTGTTGGATTGCAAAAGTCTGATTATGTGGTTTTAAAATTGCAGTTTCAGAAGATATTGAGTGGCATTTCATTGGCAATTTGCAGAGCAATAAAGTGAAGCCTTTGCTAAGTAATCGATGCTATTATTTCAATATCTTTATCTTCTTTACCTTGTTGTTCTTCGTGCATATAGGAACTAAGAATCATTTTGATATCATCATTTACGTAAGAAATGTTAAACAATTCAATGAATCAAATTGTTATGCTTAATTATTATGCAGACACTAACCAAATAATGGCCATTGTGATAATGTCATTACTGTCTCTGCTTTAAATTTCAAAGAACTGTAATTATCGAATGTATAAGCGAGCATATGTATTCAAAAAGAGAAGCTTTCAAATTTCCAATGTCTCGTCATCATCTGAATCATTATCATCAAAAACAAACAAATAGTAAACCCCAACAAAAGCAAAAGATTATCCCAAAATTCGATTTTGAGAATCGCTCATGGCTAGTTACAATGCTCACGAAGAGTACGATTATCTCTTCAAGCTCGTTTTGATCGGCGGTTATGGTGTTGGCAAATAATATATGCTTTCGAGGTTCACCAAAAATGAGTTTTATCTGGAATAAAAATTTACTATTGGTGTTGAGTTTGCTACTAAGACACTCAATGTTCAAGGAAAAGTCATCAAAGCTCAGATTTGGAGTACTGCTGGTCAAGAGAGGTTCGATTGCAATTACGTCTCGTCTCTTGTTCTTTTTTCTTGAATGCTTAGTTGAATTTTGATCATTGAGATAGAGTTTTGGAATCACCACCTTTGTTTTGTCATTTGGAATTCGTTTATTGATGGAATCGTTGTTTGATTCGAATATGGAACTTGCTTTGCTTGACCACAAGTAAAGTTGATCATGATTACATAGCAATTCTTCTTATTTGTAGCAGAATCTAAGTTTTTTTGTTTTTTTGAATCTCAGAAGTAACTTGATGTTCTGAATTTGTAAGATTTTCTTTGTGGCTTATAGTACCTTAAGCAACGAAAAATTATGCCAATTTGTAGCAGAATCTAGGTTTTTTATTTTTTGAATCTCAGGAGTAATTTGATGTTCTGAATTTGTAAGATTTTCTTTGTGGCTTATGGTACCTTAAGCAACAAAAATTACGTTAATTATGGATCAAAGTCTATAGATTACTCATAATATATCAGTAAACTTTGTGTTTCAATCACATTTCGGCTATGAATGCTTTGCATTTATGGTTATTAGAGTATGTAATCCTCATATATCAGTCTTCTTGATTAGCTTATGCAATCATCTCAAGGGTTTATTATCAAAAAATTCCTCTCAAGGGTTTGTTACTCTCTAGGTCCATTCCCTTAGTAAATATGCTTTTTTGTAGTCTTTTCTCTTCAATTGCTCTTAGTGTGCTACTTCTTCTACCCTTTCTCTCTTCGTACTTGTCCAAGAGCTTGCGTGTTAGACTTCTAGACCCAATACACTTGGTGAAAACAACATATAGTTAATCTCATATGTTCTTTCTTGTACTAGCTGTAGATATAGTTTAAATTTTGCTATGGGACTCTTCCACTAAATCTGTGATTGTTGTCTTACAAAGTTATTTGGTAGTTTTTTTCATAATCCTGAATTGCATACTGAAGAAAATGACATATGAGTGGTAGAGTTAACAAAAATAGTAAATCCCATGATGTTGTCTCTATTAACATACAGAAGAAAATGACATATGAGTGGTAGATTTAACGTTTGAGAATACAACAAGATGATGGCTAAAAGAACTAAGAGGACACAATGATTTTAAAGAACAAGGTTCAAAATAAAAAACAAACATTGAGTACACCCTTCAAAGCTCATCAAATAATGTTTGCTTGAGTAGTCTGAGATATCACTATCATATCAGCTACTTGGCTAGAAGATTTAGTCTGAAACATAAAAAAATATCACAAGTGTATCCTATTAGCTAATGGTTATCATATCACAACACATGACAACCTTAATATACTAACCTCTTGTGTATTTTGCCTCTTTCTTGGGTGTACATGGCAGCCTGCAACATTGTGACCAGCTTCTCCACATGAAGAGAAATGTACAATTCGTCTTTCCCTGCTAAGTTTTGCCGTTTGACTGTTCTTTTTCTTCTTTGGTGACTCATGCTTACCTTTCATTCTAGGAGTTGTCTTCTTCTTTTTCTTACTTCCAGGAAGCACATGTTCTGGAGGAGCAACAATTAGTTGATAGTCATTCTTCATCCAGAACTTGGGACCTCTAACAGGGTTGATGTTGGTGCTATACAATTTTTTCCACTGAAAACTTGAAAAGAAAGTAGATACATTTTCTTCTACATTCACTCCATCATCAAGCATAGCCCCATAAGCATGCTCACATGGGATTCCTGTTACTTTCCACTTACCACATGTACAAATTCTTCTTTTCAAGTTAATAGTGTATGAGTCACCCTTCAACTGAACCCCATATATACCTTTAGTTGCAGTGAAGGTCTTGCATTTATCTGCATCTTCCTTCTGTTTAAGCAATATTTTACTAGCATACTTAGAACACATACCTTCATGATTCTGCGATTTCGCATTCCTCTTGCTAATTCTTTGCATGGTCTATCTCCTGATTTTTTTAACATGGACAACAAAGCCTTAGCCCTTGCCTTTTTGATTGTCGCGTTGAATGACTCCGTAGAATTATTGTCTACATTCTCACAACATCTACCAACCTTGAAGAATGGTCTGCACCATGATCTTGGATTATCTCTCAGAATATCTTCATATAATGTCAGGTTGTAGTCTTTGATCTTCCTCAAATTCTTCTTATACTCTGTTTCATTATAGCTTCACGCCAATCCTCATACCATTGGTTTCAAGAAGTCAATCTGC
Organism: Iberis amara; assembly: GCA_900406375.1. Taxonomy (NCBI): domain Eukaryota; kingdom Viridiplantae; phylum Streptophyta; class Magnoliopsida; order Brassicales; family Brassicaceae; genus Iberis; species Iberis amara. The sequence continues at coordinate 10,959 of OVAV01000901.1, read as the reverse complement.
TTATGTATCTTTCACTAACTTATGAATTTTCTCAGGCATCAACTCAACATCCTCTCTTAACTTATCCATGAATAACCTTCCAATAACTGGACTTTTGAGCATCTTGCATTACCCATTTGGAGTGCAACTATGATGTCCATACCATGTCTTCACTAACCATTTTTGTGCAGGCTTATCATATGAGCAACAAACTCTCCATTTACACTTTCCACCTACACCACACTTATAGCTAAGCTTATTCGTATCCCATCTATCCCGCACTATGTTCTTTCCAATCCCTAATGCATATTCTAACACAACTTCTTTGAACTCAAACCCACTGTAAAAGGAAGCTCCTAAAACTAACCTATCATCACTCTTACCTCACATCCTTATGTTCTTTGATTCAAAATCATCTTCTTCAACATCACTGTCCGGAATTGCATTGCAATCTGTTGGTTTCTCATCAAAAAAATCATTCACTGATTCCTCTGGAAAATTGTCATCCTCTTCCTTTTGGGCATCATCACGACCTTTAGCTTTGTCTTTCGAAATCTCAAAATCAGCTAATCCCCATTTATCATCTCTGTCGAACTCGTTTCTGCCACCATTGCTATTTCCACTTTTGTGTACTCGCAAGATTCAAACTCATCTTCACCTTCACGAGTTGCTTTCAAAATTACATGTATGAAGTGAGAGAAACATCATCATAAAATAAGAATCTAATCAATGTAAACCCTTTTAGGGTTTTACATTTTAGCTTCATTATAAGCGAAATACAAGTGACTCTTTTTCTCAAATAAAGATTTTTATAATTTAAATTAACTGTTGGTTTCTTCTGAGAAAATGAAACTGGTTCCTTTCGGTGAGTTCCCCGTTGCTCTCGATAAATCCCTTGGGAAGCTAGGTAGGCAACCTAAACAAGTAATTACATTATGTAGCTTCATTCTTGTGAAGCCATTTAGTAAGTGTTGCCACTTTATTAGTGATGTTAGCTTTATAATATGATTGATGCACAATGTACTTTACTTTACTAGTTGCATCAGAATAAATGAGAATGTATAGAGAATACACCAAAACAAGTTGTGATGGTCATGTTTTAGAGTTGCAACTCCATGGTCATGTACTAATTAATTGCTCTGTTAGAAGAGAAAACTATCAAACTATCATAACACTTAAAAATTATGTTTGAATTTAGTTTTTTAGTTCACAACAGATTTAGCTTAGTTAATCAGTTTTAGTTATGTAACTATGGTTCGTGTAAATGTTTGTGTAAGAGATAATACACAAACCACAAATGAAATGATTGTGAATATAATCAAACAGAGACCAAAGCCAGTTGCAGAGAAGCAAAGAACAAAAAAGGGATTGGAACTTTCTTTTGGGGAATCTCTCCACTACATATGGAACTTTTAAGCCTACTTTGGGCTATAAAGAGCCTGCTTAAGCTGAATTATTAATGTGGTAATTTCTTCACTGATTCCAAAGAGTTAATATCAATGCTCTCCAACCCCTTAGACTGGCCAGCCTTTGTTTCAAAGTTGCATGATGTGGATAATTATAGACGACGATACCCGGAGGTGAACATCCACCATTGTTCGCGCCTTTCAAATGGTCATGCAGATTTTCTAGCACGAGAAGCTCGGAAGCGTAGTTGTTGTTTCACTTTTGTTGGTTCTGATCTTCCTACATGGATGACCCGAGAGATTTCACTTGTTTTTTAGTTTTACGTTTTATGTTTAGTATGTTTGGTGACAAAAAAGGGATTGGAATTTACGATAGAATATTTTGAGCAAAATATGAATGAGCTAATACTTAATTTAATAAAATAATAGAGAAGGAGAAATTTTGAGACATTCAAAGAGAAGAAATCGGGCAGGTACGGAGTGTAGGGTTCTAGAGGAGGAGAGAGTGGCAAAAGGATAGAGACAAGATTAACACCAAGTTAAGAAGATAGAGATTTTTCTAAAAAGGTTGAAGAACCCTAAACTGTTGTACATCGATTTTTATTCCCCAAATTACAATCACCTGGTTCAAAAATCGGGTTAGTTTAAAATCATGTTAGTTTAAAATCAGGTTAGTTTAAAATTAGGTTAGCGTCTCATCGCTATTTTAAAATACTATTTAGTAATTTTTAGTCGCAATTAGTCCAAATAATTAATTAGGGGGAAATAAATTGAATCGACTAGTTTGGGAGGGATTTCTCACTTGTAATTAAAGTTTGTGTGCAATTAAGTTTATCTATGAAGTTCAAGTGTAAATAGTTTGGACGGTATAAATTGGGGGGAGGAAATCGTCAACCCTAAATATATAAATTATTTTAAAGAATTTGGGGAAAGTAAAAAAATATATAAGTGATTCGTTATTTTATTTACGTTCTCATTTAAGTAATTTTTAAAAATAACGAAGGAAAAAATCAAAAGATAAAAGTGATATTGAAACTATTAATATTCAAATATAGCTTTTACAACCATTAAAGTGGGAGATCCCATCATAACCATTAGGGAGAAAATTAATCTTTGGTCTTTGGCATAAGAGCATCTCTATTAGTAGATACCCTTATGGGGATATTTAAAATTTTTTTATAAATATTTTTCAGTAAGCATACTCACTTAGAATCTTTAAACTCATTTAATTAAATTTCTCCTCCATTGATGGAATTCTATTGGGTTCTTAAAAAAATAAAAATATTATATTATATTATACATGTTACAAATAATAAAAATTAAAACATACATGAGATAAAAGCATATGAAAAAGAAAATTTTAATATTTTATAATTTTAACGGAAACAAACGAAATTTGTAATCTTAATATGATCCGCTTTTTTGCCATAGATGCTCCACCAAATCTGTTTTTAGTTGTTCATGTTTTATTCTATCTCGAACTCGATTTCGATTGGCCATCACATTGGCAAGATTTGTAGGCATATATGTTGAATGCATATAATTCACTTGTGTATTATCAAATGGTTCTTAGAAAGCTTGATTAAATTGATCATCGAAATCAAAGAGATCTTGAGAAGAAGAAGCCATATAATTAGTTGAGTAATGTTTGGTTTTTTAAGAAGGAGAAGAAGAAGTAAAGTTTGGTAATGTTTTAAGAAGAAGAAGCAATATATAACACAAGAAAATAACAGAATACACCTTGTCTTCTCATTACAACAAAACAACAAAATAACACAAGTCATAGAAGGAAACAGTTCACGGATTGACAATAACAACAACAAGGCAATAAGAAAATAACACAAAGACACAACAGATAACATAAAATTTATCTTGTTCACAGATCAACAAATAATTCACAACAATAAGAAAATAACATAAAACTTGTTCACGTAAGGGTTTGTTCATTAACGGATTGACTGCTTCTTCTCAAAACAACTTGGCTGTCCTTGTCTCCTTCTGAAAAATATATGAATCAGTCACTTAAAAACACAACAAATACTCACTCAATTCACATAATTCACATGCATACTAGAAGACCAATAACATAAAACTAGAAGACCAATTTGCACAATTTTGGAAGACCAATATGTCAACTATCACTCAAGTCACATAAAACTAGAAGACCAATAACATAAAACTATCAAACTTAAAGTAGCATGTCATTGATTTAAGAGTCATTTCCATCTCATTTATTTTTTTTTTTTTTTTTGCTAATAAGATTCTCAAGCAATCCAAGCTTAGACACTCTGTCTTTCATTGCTAAGTCTTTCTTTTTTATGGACCACATTTTATGAAACTGCAACAATGAGTCTATCTCACTCTCCAATTTGTCTCCATTCTTCAAACATCTTTTTCCTTTCCTCTTAGCTGCCTTGACACCCTCAGGACGAGACATTGTTTCATCACACTCTGTCACCGTGTTAGAATTTGTACAATGATTATCAACCTTCCTTTTTTTAGTTACTCTCACCTTTAGCAGTAGAAGTACACGACTTCTAGTCATTGCGAAGTTCAATCCACGCATGTTCCAGATCGAATTTGACCTAGTGATATTGGAAGAATATATCATAAGCTCCCATAAGAAGGTCACTGTCACCTTCACTTGCAATTCCCGGGATCTCGCTTTTGAAACCCTCCAAGCTTCAGTAATGCATTTAAGTATGCACCAATGAGTTTCTAAAACGCAATGTGCTTTTGCTCATTGCCAATAACATCATCATTTCTGGTGTTTAACCAAGCACTACACAATGATATATCTTCTGTTGGCACCCATTTTTTCCTTTCTCTACTTGGAACCTCTTCAACTATATATACACCCTCACTGACTTGGGTAAACTGTAGGACTTGAGATGATCCAAGTCCCATACTAGGGTTTATATAACACTAAGGAATGGGGTTTCTTGTTGGCAATTCAAAAGATCCTTGAAATTAGAAGAGTGTTAACATGAATCCATGGAAGAGTTACCTAATGGATCCATGATATCAGAAAGGTTTGGGAACTAAGTTAAACAATGCAATTTGATTATATAGATGGGGTTAACAGTTATATAAATGTTGTTAGAGTTAGTGGGTGGGATTAACTTTTATTAGTTTTGGTTGTTAAGTGCATTCACTCTTAGTTATGGTCACTCTAGTCTACACCAAACAAGTAATCAATGACACTAAATCTACAACTAATCTACACCTAACAACCACAATCAATGACACTAAAACCTACAACTAATCTACTTGTTCATGTTGAGATCAAAAATAACACACCTTTGGCGAGAAGAAGCATACTCCATATCCCAGAAGACCAAACCTAACTTAAAAGGAAGCTTAATAGAACTTGTGGCAATGAAACATCATAAACAGATTCTCGTAAATATTAATCTTTGAAAGATATGCATGATACATATTTTATATATTGCATATTATGCAAAAATAATCTTCATTCCATGACAAAAAAGCTTCATTATAAACAGATTAATAAGTTCACAATCACGCCTCTTCTTCTCTTCATCACAAACTTAAGAAAATTTTGGTTTGTATTTTTTTTTACATCCAAACAAAATTGGTTTATTAGTTTAATTGAATCTCTTTTATTTTGGTTAAAGTTCGTTTAGTTTAGTTAGATTTTTTTTTGGAATCTGTAAATAGCATATTATAAAAAATTATAATATATGCGTGATTATGAAGATATTTGTTTTTAGTTTAATAATTTATTCGCAATAATATAGGTTGTTTACTAATAATTAATATTTATCATATTAAAAGAATTGATGGTAATTTAGTAATTTTGATTAGAAGAAAGTGTAGTTTTAAAAAGAAATTAAAAATAGTCTATTTTTCAAAATTCAAGCTCATTTGAAGGTATTTTTACAAAAATCTTCCATAAACATATTATCATATCATGAAACTTCATAAACAGATTATCATTTCATGATGAAACTTCATAAACATATAATCATTTCATGAAACTTCATAAACAGATTATCAAAGGATCATAAACAAATTACTAAAAACATCTTAAACAGATTAACATTTCATGAAACTTCAAAAACAAATCACAACATTTTTGAAAATTCTAAAACGCCGAAGATGAAATCAGACTCAAATTAACTCATCAAGACCCGTAAAAGGCATCATCATGCTTGAAACAAAAAACTCGAACAACAATAGTTAGCTTATCTACCAAATCAACCAAACTATTGTTGAAGATTATCTAATCTAATCTAGAATTAAATAAACCAAACTATCATCCAAATCAACCCATACAACGAAATCAAAATATGTATAGCTTTCGATCATTGTCTATCCGAAATCGATTGATAGGGTTTTCAATCCCCAAATTGATACCTATTCGCTTGACAGTCTCGCCAGCCTTCTCAGAACCCAAGAGTCCTCCTTGCCTCATCATTTCCGATGGATTAAACCGTCAGGTCACCGAAGTTCTCGCCCATCGCCTTCATAAGTGAGTTGTCAATTTAATCGCCTTCGATAGGAATTTTTAGGGTTTTTTTTCTTTCTACGCGAATTTTTTAGTTTTTTTAACAACCAATCGCAAGGCGACACGTAAGAGGTTCTAAGGGATATATGAAAATCCCTAAACCAAAACCGATTCTACTCTTTATCTTAAATTTTTATTTATTTTATTTATTTTTTCTCTTAAGAAATCCATTGAATCTCTTGATGGACGTGGTCTAATGGTATTCTCACTTTTTCTGCAATCAAAGCTTTCTCATTAACTTTTGTCCAAAAGTACAAATTTTACAAACTTTAAAAAACTAGCCATGTTGGCCAATTATTTCTCATTCTGTTTAAATTCTATTTTTACAAGTAATTACACGATCTCAGAGTGCTCGTTATGAAGAAACCAATGCTCCAAATATGGTAATTCAGATTACATACTTCATTGGAAAATTCGTCAAACAGTTTACCATATCGACATTGTTAAAACTGAGTTCCAAAAATCTCACACATGAATATAAATAAGTTTAAACATATGCAGGCTCTACTCACTCAAAAAACCATGAAAACTAAATTCACTCAATAGAATGACTTTTCGAAAGCATAACAAATTAATTGTATACGAGATAGTAACTTATTTTAGTTTATAACGACTCATTGTTAATATGTGTTTATTTGGCCACAAGGTGAACATGATGTCTTGAATTATTCAAATTATTACATAACTCGAGATAAATATATAACTCAATTTCATGTTTTCATAGAACTAAATTCTCTATTGTATTTATTGAGGCTTTGACCTTGTCTGGTTAACCATGAGTGAGATTGGAGAATATAGCTTAAACTTCATCCTCTTAGAAATAACTCCATTCCGCACTCATTATAGGTGATAGCCATGAGCTCTTTTCATGTAAAAAAGTATCATGTAATATTTTGGACATATATGAAAAGTTGTTGTCTCATATCATTAATTATTTAGTTCTCCTTTTGAACCTAGATCTTTGGATCTTTAGTCACATAGGTTCGGTTTCCGTCAAGAATCGTCTTGGATATGGCTATAAGGAAGTCCCTTTTTCGTACACCTCAAGACAGGTGTCGCCTCCCTTAAGAGATCCATTGATGAGTATCTTGTATGAAACAGACGATACACATTCTATGATCTAGGAAATCTAATGGTCTGCAAAACCTATATTCCTCATTGAGGTTTCCAAGTAACCCTTCCTAACCTTCATTGCATATATCTTTCTTTCGAAGAGCATGGAAGTCATCTTGAACCAGTAAGATGTTATCCGAGATTAGTCGTCCTGCATAAAAGCTAATTGAGTCTCTCATACCATTAACACAGAACCTTAAAAATCACTTCCGTCATCTCCTTTGGTCTATCCATTCGTAATAAGAAAAATGTATGTCTCATTGAGATGCACATCAAAAGAGCCCAATTCGATGAAACCCTTAACCATTTCTAGTATATGCGGCCGGGCAATATGCTAGTATTTTCAGTAGATCATACCATATACTCTTGGTGATAAAGGTCCCAATAGTCTTCCAGATCCATTCATAACTTGTGTGACCAGCATATTTATACAGGCATAGTCATAGATGTATGTAAATCCACCATACCTAAATCTTTGAAAATGTATGGAGATAAAATGTCGCTGCCAACTCAATCTCTTCTTCCTTTACAGTTCATACTTTATTCTTCATCATTAGACCCATGATCCGGTTTATTTCCTATCATTTTGTTGATGCATTAAAAATTGTGTGTTAGGATCTCCTTCCTATCGTCAAATAACCCTACTTTTTATTTTCCAAAATAGCTTCTCCTGTGAGATGGCTAGTCTTAAGTGCTCAATGAGCATCAAAATTTCATGGGAGTAGTTATCATCTAACTGAGTCCTATCCAGTTATGCTTTTAGATTATTGAGTACATCCGATGAATCGGTCTGCTCAAACTTACGCCAACTCAAGATGTGACCACGAAAATCTTTAACTCGATCGCCTAATGATGAGTGACTCCTGGGTACCTTTCGTCTCCCAACCGTCTTATACAGCTGCTGATCAATGTTATAAAACTGAAATTGTTTCGACCTTGGACCTTTCCAATGAGTAGTATATAAAAGAAGAAAGACAATTATCAAATCCCAAAAACTGTAGATACTTAGTATGGAGGTGTGAAAAACGTTCATAACATTCCTCATTTCTCATCACTTTGCCTAAATGGCAACAGACTGTTGTTCACCAAAGACCACCATAGACCACCATGCTACAACGTTGACGCTTGAAGTAAAAATCCAGAAAATAACTTTCGCTTCAAGTGCACCCTTCTTGCTTTTTTTGATGATCAACGATTTCATTTAAGTCACCAATCATTGCCCATGAAACGGAACACTCAACTCCAATAAGTTTTAGATATTCCCAAATAAAAACTCGTTTCACGACGACGATGACATGACCTCCAAAGAAAAAAGATATAAAAGATTTATTCAATAGATTCTTCTTAAAGTTATATAGTGTTGTGAGTACGAAAATCGCCTCATACCAAAATATTGAAAAATCTAAAAAGTGATTACGAAGTGTTTGTGAATCTGAATATTATTGCTCAAATGTGTGTTACAGATATCTCTAAAGGATCATCAAACCAAAAGTCATCAGAACCTCCCTCAACAGCTGTAATGGTATCAACCCAAAAAGACTTGACATCTAGAGATGGTTTCTTCAAAACTTCTTGTAGATTGAACTTCATAACCATATCACCGAAATGAAGATCGATCTTGCCTTTCTTCACATCAATGATAGCACCAGCAGTTGCTAAAAAGGGTCTTGCCAATATAAGAGGATCCTTTGGTTCTTCTCCAAGCTCTAAGATCACAAAGTCGGTTGGTACAAAGGATGTCCCAATCTTCACAGGAAGATTCTCAAGAACTCCAACGGGATACTTCACAGAACGAACAACTAAGATGAGTGAGAGAGGCATAAGGTTCACACTAGATCCCAAATCGCATAGAGATCTAGGGAATGTGATGTCACCAATCTCTACTGAAAGAACAAAGCTTCTCGGATCTCCAAGTTTCTTAGGCATGCGATTCTGCAAGATCGAACTGCATTCTTCTATGATCATCATTGCTCCCTCTTCTAAGGTGATCTTGCTTGTGAGCATGCTTTTGACATATTTCTTCAAAGACAGAATCATTTGACAAGCATCGGAGAATGGTAATCTGATAGTCAAATCCTTGATCATCTCCTTGCATTTTGCATCCTCTAGATCTTTTCTAGACTTGTTTGGTTAGACTGGGTATGAAACTTTCGGTTAATAATCTCGAAGTGGAATTTCAGCATTATGGGAGATGGGATCGATCGATCTAGGAAGGGATCGATCGATCTCCTTGTTTTTCGAGTTCTTGACCGATGGATCGATCGATCCATCAGGGATCGATCGATCGCCTTTTCCGTAGCCTTCTGTTTTAGCTGGATCGATCGATCCTTGAACATGGATCGATCGATCTGATGAATCTAGGACTTTCCGTAAAATTGGATCGATCAAATCTGCGTTTTCTGCAGATCTCTGCCTCTGCATCATTTTCAGACTCTTTCAAATCTGCGTTTTCTGCAGATTCATCGTCCTCTTCTACCAGAATTTCATCAGTATGCTCTTTCCCTTTTTTTTCAGCAAAATATTTCCCACTTCTCAGTGTGACAGCATTTACAAACTCTTTCTTGGAATTCGATTCGGATATCCAGAAAGAAAACCAGTTGGTCTCTTGACAGCTTCAGCGGTTTGAGTAACTTGAGTATCCAAATGTTTGATATGAGGGGACAATGCTTCGAATTTCTGGTTCAAATCATTGTACATACCATCCATCTTGACATTTAGGTTCTTTTCAGTTTGTTGCTGACCTTTCAGTATCTTTTGGAGCATGGCTTCCATCTTGTTCTCTTGCTGAACTTGTGGTGGAGGTACTTGTTGATAAATAGGCTGAGATTGCTGTTGAAAGCCGCCTGAATTTGAGTTTTGAACAAAGCCCTTATTCCAGTTTCCTTGAAAACTAGTTCCTCCTGTGTTTTGAGGTTTCCCAGAATTCTGCACAAAAGTCTTTTGAGCAAAGCCCTTGTTGAATCCTGGATTATATCCTTGGTTGTACACTTTCTGACCTTGGCTATTGATGTAGCTCACTTCTTCTTCTAAAGATTCAGGTTCTTGGAATGCAACGCAATCTGCTTCAATCTTCTCCACATCTTCAGCAAAACTGACATGTCTCTGATTCTGGTTATTGAGGACTTGAGTAAGAAGAACTTTCACTTCAGCTAGTTATGAGGATTCTGATCCAGATGATCTTCCTCTTCTATCATAGTTCAGACAATGGTTACTGTTACTCGCAACTAGATTGTTTATTAGCTGATATGCTTCATGCACTGGCTTTGTCATGAAATTTCCATTACTAGTTGTATCTAGAGAAAGTCGATATTGCGGTTCGATACCTCTGTAAAACGTGTTGAGGAGATTTAGCTCAGAAAAACCATGATGAGGACAATCCAAAGGTACTCTCTGAATCGATCCCATGCCTCAAAGAAGGACTCTACAAGACCTTGCTGAAACTGAGATATCTTTCTTCGAAGATTGTTGGTCCTAGAAGTGGTGTAGAAGCGTCCTAGAAACTTGGATTTACAATCATCCCAAGAATCGATGGAATTAGAAGGCAGAGATTTCAACCATCTGAGAGCCTTGTTAGCTAGTGAATGATTAAAGAGCTTACAATGCATAAAGTCTCTATAGACCATCGATTTGAACAGTAGTGCATATGTCTTCAAAACTATGGAGGTGATCCATGGGATGCTCCGTAAGAAATCCATGGAATTGATTCTTGCGAATCAGCTGAATGAGTTGGAATGGTAAATTATAGTCTTGGCGTTGAGGTCGATGAGGGTGTAGTGCATTCCTATTAGCAAGGAAGGCTTGAGGGTTGTTGAAGTCTCCAACTAGAACCCTGTTCGGTTGAGGTGGGCGATTGAAGACCTGTTCTGGTGGGTCATTTACAAGAACTAAGTTAGGTCCCAACTGATTACCATTACCACATCTTTGTTGTCC
>OVAV01000898.1:0-14021 GCA_900406375.1 Iberis amara | reverse complement strand
GCAAATGACTAACCCAGTTACTATCAGAAATAGGGTAAATAATTCGAGTATGTAGAAGTTTCATTATATCCTTCTTATCAACTTCTTTTAAGTTAGGATTCAAACGTCTATGATGTTCTATAGAAGTCTTAGAGGTGGTTTCTTCAACACTTCTTTCAGATTGAACTTCATTACCACATCTAAAAAGTGAAGATCGATCTTGCCTATCTTAGTGGTAGCCAAAAAGGGTCTTCCCATTATTAGAGGGTCTTTGGGTTCTTCTCCAAGTTTTAGAATCACAAAATCGGTTGGTACAAAAGTTTTCCCAATCTTCATGGGCAGGTTCTCGGGAACTCTGATGGGATTCTTCACAGAACGATCAGCTAGAACCAATGAGATCTTCGTTCCATTAATATCCGTCATACCTAGCTTCTTAGACACCGAGAAGGGCATAAGGTTTAAACTAGATCCCAAATCACAGAGGGGCCTAGCGAATGTGACGTCACCAATCTCAACTGACAGAACAAAGCTTCTTGGATCTCCAAGCTTCTTAGGCATACGGTTTTGTTATATTGAACTGCATTCTTCTGTGATCATCATTGCACATTCTTCCAACGTAAGCTTGGTTGTGAGCATGCTCTTGACATATTTCCTCAAAGAAGGAATCATCTGACAAGCATCAGAGAATGGGAGTCAGACATTCAGCTCTTTAATCATCTCCTTGCACTTTGCATCCTCTAGATATTTTCAAGAAGTCTTGGGTTTAATTGGATAAAGCACCTTGGGTTTGTAAACCCGAGTCGTAGCAGAATCTATTTCAAGTAAGGGAGCGATCATTCTCTCAGGGAATGATCGTTCTCTAGAATACTTCGAATTATCTTCTTTATGCACGATCATTCCGGAGGGAATGATCGTTCTTGTGGATGCTAAAATCCACAAAGTAAATTTATAAGAATTTAAGTGAGGAATTCGTAGAATTTCATCTTAACAAGAAAAAATCACAACACAAATTAATATGAAAATGAGAATTTGTATTAATTGATAATTTGCTCTAAAGCATGAGCTCGCGTATAAGTAATGAGTCAAAAACTGAAAAAGATCCTTCTTTCTCTCTCTTTTCTTCTATTTATACAACTAGGATTTCTCAACCACTCTACCCGTTGGGGCGATCAATCGCTCGCCTACTCTCGAGCCGTGTTTGGAGCTTGCTTCATCGACGTATAAGGACCATAACGCTTCAGGATGCTTGGATTCGCTTTCCATTTCAGGAGTTAGTTCGATGAGGAAGACTACTAACACTTGTGACTTTTCACACGTTATGCTTTTGAACTCTATGTCATGCTTGCTCATTTCACCTGCCAATTTGGATAGTCTTCTTGACTGGCTCGGGCTGTGCAGGATTGTGCGCAGCGGCTAGTTTGAGAAGACGACGATTGAGTGCGATTGGAAATAAGATCTTAGCTTCCTTTATGAGTGAACGACTGCTAAGGCCAATTTTTCTATTGTTAGGTACCTAGTTTTTGCGTCGTTTAGGATTTTACTTAAGTAGAAAATTGGCTTTTGATTGCCGAGTTTTTCGCGCACTAGAACTGAGCTTATTGCGTGCATTGATACGGCTTTGTACAGGAATAAATTTTCTCCTGCCTATGACTTCAAAAGTACTTGGGGCGTCATTAGATAATTTTTTAGCTTGCTGAACGCTTGCTCGTATTTTTCAATCTAAACAAACTTTTTTGTTTCATTTCAGCAGGTTATAGAATGGTAGACACTTGTCTGTCAATTTGGATATGAAGCGGGTTAGGGATGCTATGCGGCCTATTAGCCATTGGACTTCTCTTGTGGTTTTGGGTGATGGCATCCTCAACAAGGCATTTATTTTCTTGGGGTTGGCTTTGATCCCTATTTTGGTCACCATATAGCTGAGGAATACCCCCAAGGTAACCGCAAAGGTGCACTTAGCCGGGTCGAGCTTCATCCCGTAGGTGTCTAAGATTTGGAAGAAAATACGGAGGTCCGCTATATGGTCGTCTTCATCTAAGGATTTGACGAGCATGTCGTCGATGTACACTTCCATCATCTTTCTGAGCTGTTCTGAGAATATTTTATTCACCAATCGCTGGTAGGTTATAGCTTGAGAAGGCATCCATAAATGAGAGGAGTTTATATCCTGATGTGGCCTCCACATGCTGATTTATATTCGATAATGGGAAGCTATCCTTGGAGCATGCTTTATTTAAGTCTGTGAAGTCGATGCATACTCTCCATTCCCATTTTTCGTCTTGACCACAACAGGATTTGCCAGCAGTCGGGGTATTTGACTTCGGTGATAGACCCTGCACTTAACAGTTTTTCTACCTTATCTCGGACCGCCTGAGCACGCTTAGCACCTAATTTATGTTTCTTCTGTTTAACCAATTTATAAATTGGGTCTACATTTAGCTCGTGGAATATGATGTCTAAGCTTAAGTCGAGCATGTCTGTGGTGCTCCATGCGAAGGTATGCTTATTTTCTTTGAGGAATTTGATCAAATCTTCCTTTATATCCTTTCCTAATTTGGAGCCTATTCCTACGCAACGCTCTAGGAATCCTAGGTCAATGCAATACTACATTACCTCTTCCAGCCTGGGTTCTTCATAGCCGAGGACTTCTGGGTCGGCAAGTTCCCCGATCTGTAATTGCTACAAATTATTCTTCATGAGTTGCAGTTCAACTACGTAGCAGGCGCGAATCGACCTCTGGCTACCTTTGACGGTTTTGATCCCTTCTTTGGTAGGAAATTTAACGCATTGATGGTAGGTGGAAGGTACCGCCTGCATCGTGTTTATCCAAGGCGTTCCCAAAATAGTGTTATATATCGTTGGGCGGTCCATTCCAGTGAATTCAACCATCCTGGATATGCCTACTGCGTGCATGAGCAGTTTGATTGTCCCAAGTGCGATAGCGGTCTCGCTCGTGAGACCTGTTAAGGGCGTAGAAGGTCTCTTTCAATGTACACCGAGTAATGCTTTAGGAAAATTATAATCATTTGGTTGAAGCTATGGATCGTTTGGTGAACCTTGGAGTTCTTTTTTCGGACGGCTTCTTGGAGAGAGTTTTTCATCTCTTGGATCTCCTGGGTCGAGGGCTGATGTCGTTTGTTCAGCTGGGAGGAAGGTTGGCAATAGTCCTCATACTCCTCGGAGCCGTCGTCTTAGTCTCTGGACAGGTCTGTCTGCTCTCTGTCGCCTTCGGGGTTTCCGCTTTGTTCGGTGTGGTTCAATTGATCGGCATCCTCCTGTGACTGATTGGCTCTTGGGATGGATTGTTCGTCGCTGGAGTTAGTGTTCGGTGGGGCGTCCATGGCGCCTGATTGATGTGCATGGGTCTTGATGGAAGTGGGTGTTGGAGTGAATGGAAGCCTCATATAATGTTCCCGAATAATAGGATATCATCGTGTTGATGACCGGAGTGATCGTCGGCAGGTTGAGGTTGTTCGGTCGAGGCTCTTAGTGAATTGCATGGTTTGGTGGAACGCCTAGATCGTGCTGCCATACCCCTCTGGTTGTGGTGGCAGTTTTTCGGTCATTGTTGCGATGAATCTGGTTGTGTTGTTGCTATTGCGTTAGAAAATTTTAAAGTCCCTACAGACGGCGCCATTTTGTGGATACTTAAATCCACAAAGTAAATTTATAAAAATTTAAGTGATGAATTCATAGAATTTCTTCTTAACAAGAACAAATCACAACACAAATGAATATGAAAATGGGAATTTTTATTAATTGATAATATTCTCTAAAGCCTGAGCTCGCGTACAAGTAATGAGTCAAAAAGTGAAAAAAGATCCTTGTCTCTCTTTCCTTCCATTTATACAACTCGAATTTCTTCAGCTTCCTATTGGAGCTTCCGGATATCTCAGGCTGCTGTTCTGATATTCTGATATTCGGCCGACCTGCGTCATGTCGCATACTGAGTGTTCGGTCACTCCTTTAATATGTCCTAATGGAATATCTTCTTGATGATACTTCCTGAGGCCATTATGTACTTAACATTCTCAGTCGTTTCTTCGTGAATAAGGCAAAATCTTGCTAAGGGGATTATGACACCAACAGTTCTGCTTTGTCAGATCCTTCTGATTGGTCAAGCACGATCATGCTGGATGTCGGGATCTTGCACGATCGTGCAATAGTTCATGTTGGATTTTTGATGGAGGGAACGATCGTTCTGTCTGAGAACGATCGTTCTGTTTCCCTGTGGCCTTGTTGAACGATCGTTCCTGGTGAGAACGATCGTTCTACCGTGTCTGCATCTTTTTCTCATTGTCCCAGATCTGCAATTTCTGCAGNTGCGAAGTCATCCATATCGTCAACCAGACTTTCAACAACATGCTCTTTTCCTTTAGCATATGGTAAAGTTTTACCGCCTCTCAATGTGATAGCATTCACAGACTCCTGCTTCTTAGGATTTGTATCAGATTTCCCAAATAGAAATCCAGTTGGTTTTTTTACAGCTTCAGCAGTTTGAGCAACTTGAGTATCCATGTGTTTTAGAGATTCCTTCAAACTTCTGGTTCAAATCGTTGTACATGTTATCCATCTTGACATTGAGATTCTTATCAGTTTGTTGCTGACCTTTCAGGATTTGCTTGAGCATGGCTTCCATCTTGTTATCTTGCTGAGTTTGAGGTGGAGGTGCTTATTGAAATACATGCTGAGAGGTCTATTAAAAACCGCCTGAATTTGAGTTCTGTCCAAAGTTTCTGTTTTGATTTCCTTGGAAACCACCACCACTTGAGTTCTATTGAAATGATTTGCCAGAATTCTGCATAAAGGTCTTTTGTTGTTGTGGATAATTTTGATCTTGAGGATTATCCACATTGGTGTTTTGGTAAGAGAGTGCTAGGTGAGGTTTGTTGTATCCTTGATGGTACCCTTGATTGTAGACTCTTTGAACTTGGTTAATTATGTAGCTCACTTCCTCTTATACAACTGATGTATCTTGTCTTGGAAAGAAAAGCAATCAGCTTCTACATCTTTAGCAAAACTGACATGTTTCTGATTTTGGTTCTTGAGAAGCTGAGTAAGCATACTTTTTACTTCTGCAAGTTCAGATGATTCAGAAGTAGTTCCCCTGCTCCTTCTATCATAGTCAGGACAATGGTTGCAATTGCTTACAACCAGGTTCTCTATCAGCTAATAGGCATCTGGAACAGCTTTAGTCATGAAATCTCCATTGCTAGATGTATCCAATGAAAGCTGGTAATTCTGATCTACAACTTTGTAAAAAGTGTTGAGGAGACTCAA
The DNA here is from genome assembly GCA_900406375.1 of Iberis amara. Classification (NCBI taxonomy): domain Eukaryota; kingdom Viridiplantae; phylum Streptophyta; class Magnoliopsida; order Brassicales; family Brassicaceae; genus Iberis; species Iberis amara. The sequence continues at coordinate 8,762 of OVAV01000898.1, read as the reverse complement.
GTCTGAGAAACCATGGTGAGCGCAGTCACACAGATTCTCTTTAAATCGTTCCTAAGGCTCATAAAAGGATTTTACAGGACTTTGTTGAAACTGGGAGATCATGTTTCGCATAGTATTGGTCCTGGTAGTGGTGAAGAAGTAACTGAGAAAATTAGCTATGTTATTTGCCTTAATCTCAATTGAATCAGCTGGTAGAGACTTTAGCCACCTAAGGGCTTTGTCAGCTAGAGAGTGACTGAACAACTTGCACATCATGAAATCCTTCAAAACTCCATTGAATGAAGAAATGCTACATAAGTCTTTGAAGCTATCAGTTTGGTCCATTGGATGCTAAGTGGATAAACCATGGAATGAGCTCTGTTGTATCAACTGAAGAAGCTGGATAGGGAGTTGGAACTCTTGTCGCTGAGATTGACGAGGGCAAATGGCATTGCAGCAAAGAATGCTTGAGGGTTGTTGAAATCCCCAACTAAAGGTCCTTCAGAAGGTAGGCAATTGTTGCGAGCTGCTAGAGGATCATTCACCAAGATGAAGTTTGACTGAATGTGATCTCCACCACCAACTTGTTGTTGCACGTTGCATGCTTGATTTCCATTTGCTCCTCCTATTGGGTTGAAAATTAGGTTGTTATCCCTTTGAGGAGGGAGCATGTTGTTTCGACCTTCGGGTCCGACCGGATCTTGCGGATGAACGTTGTCATCCATTTTGGAGGATGAGCTTGCGTTCTTCTTTACTTTCCGGTTTGAGTGTTCTAACTTCCAGAGATCTAGTTTACTGAGGTTGAGCAGTTCCTTGGATTTGTCAGATCTTCTGGTCATGCACCTGTAAAAACAAAATCAAGAAGAAAGAAAGCCTAAGTACTGTAAAAAGATAATCTTAGACTAAATTCTACAGAAAACTTAAAAGGCACTATTAGTCCCTGGCAATGGCGTCAAAACTCTGATAGACTGGATTTAATCCTAAAACTATACTGCAGAGAACACGTCAAAGAAGCATGGAAAGGGTCGAATTCCATAGAGACCAGAAAGCACACTTTTAGTTTAATGTTGAATTAAGCTAAGAGAGATTAAAAAGGTTGTTTGTAACTGAGAATAAGAAATAACGTTAACTAAACAGTTCTAAATCAATAAAATAAANCGTAGGTATTCAGGTTTAAAGTCAGATTAACATGCAGGATTTTACTTTGAAAATAGTTCTCAATATGAAAGACACAAGTAGAATAATCTCCTCTCGAAGTATTAAACCCTATATTTGAATTACTATTAACAAACTCTCACCGTGTCTAGCTAATTCAACCATGCATTAATGTTCAGATTCAATAAGTTCATAAACATTCAGGACAATACTCTTGCAAGCATGAACACCTATTCATTTAGAATATATCAGACTTCTAAACTAAATCTCTTTGCATTTATAACTCTAATATCAATGAACTAGGTATCTACTCTAATGAATGCATAAAGAACAAGTCTAGACTAAGAATCTGACAAATTCAATTCATTCTGTTAAACCCTAATAATTAAACCTGGTTTACCTGGAAAACCCTAAAACCTAACTATGGAACTACTCAAACATTGAAAAGCAATCACAAATCAATATCAAAGAAGAACTCATAATCGAAATAGATAAAACATATATTGGTATATAACATAGTCTTCTCCAAAATACATTGGTACGGATCTCGTCTCTCTGTAAAAGCTCAAAGTTGTAAAAGCGTAAATGAAATATAACCTAGCCAAAAGGCTTTTATAGTCTAAAAGAAAAAAAATAAACTAGGAAAAACATGATAAGCTTGAGGACTTGGGTGCAAATAATGGAAAATCTTCAAATCTCTTCAGATGTAGAGAACGATCGTTCTGATGGGGAACGATCGTTCTGGACTTTCTTCAGATCGATCGTTCTAATAAGGAACGATCGATCTCTTTATCCGTAAAATTCTAGGAGCTTTAGCATGATCGTTCTTTAGGGAGAACAATCGTTCTTCTTGTACGTAAGCTTTCTGCTTGATGAGAACGATCGTTCCTCTCTTCCGAACTTAGCCAATTTCTTCTGATTTGCTCTGAAATGCATCATTTTTCTCCAAAACGACCCGTACACCTTGAAACCTGAAAAGATGCCAAAAATGCAAGCAAAACCCTCTTCGGTTGCACATTGTCACGATATGCGTCATTCACAATCTAAAATGTACCAACACCAAAATTTACTTCCGTTCTAGGTTGCTCTTTTAAGCTACCTACAACATAAGGTACACTACTACTACCTTATGATCTTTTTCCATTCGGATACCAAATCTTATAACTAGCCATAGACCCATTGCAATATAAATGATTTTATACTAAATCAATCTTGATATTGTGAAAATTTCTACAAACTGAACATGGACACTTCAACTTACGAGTTTTTTCGAAGACAAATGTTGTTGACAAGCTAATTCCATAAACTCGCCTACACCTATTGTATATTCGTTAACAAGTAAATTATCTTCCGGATCCATCATCGGTTCATGCATCCACAATCGGAAATTAAACATATTCCAAACTACTTGTTATTTTGTGGATATAGTTTGAGAGATTGTATATTTTTGTGTACTTCTGGTTTTTATAAACAAAAAAACCCACAAATTTTCGACGGATAAATCTGTCGAAAATATTGACATTTTAAATGGTCTACAACGACTACTGAAATTTTGACGGATTTTCGACAAATTTCCCATGCCCTATGACTCCAAGGGAAATATGCCGGAAATTTACGTCGAAATTTCGACAAACACGAAATCTGTCGAAAATCTTAGATGAGATTAAAATTTGTGAAAAATTATGTAGAAAAACCTTATGTTTTGTTGTAATGAATTATTATTATGTTTAACATCTCCTTATTTTTCTAAAACAACTTAACTTTTATATTAATTAGCTAAACTTCTTTTGTATGAGTCTACAAAAATATGGATATCGAATTCATAACTCTTTTATTTTGTTGCCTAGACTAAAATATTTAAAAGAATTTTAAGGATTTTTTGTTGTTATCGACAACTAGTTTTATTCAATAATAGAAGAACAAATCAACTTAGGGTATATGTAGTCCCACAAGGGAAAGATACACACCCATTAGGGTATATTTGTTCTCTACAAGAGGAGAACTAAAACTCCAAAATGGAGTTGAAACTGCTCTCGTGAATGCGATTAACATGACTAAAATACTAACTAACCTAAACTTAGTCCCCTTCCCATAAACTCGGTTATCACGGATGAGGGATGATGAAGCACGATGCAGAATCCTAGGGGTTGATCTCTATGAACTAAAAAACTAAGTTATTGAACTAAATTGAAACAAAATAAAAAACAGAGACACAAACATAAAATACAAAAGCACACCAAAAAAAGTGACCAAGCCCAAGCCCACTCTGTTGTAACTCTAGCCCAATGGGTCGTCATAAGCGTCGCCGTCACTTCGTCTTGCTCACGTGGTCAGAGCTGAGAAGAGGGCTTCTCCTTTTCCCAATTTGCGACGCCAAAATCCAGTTCCCTACAGATCTGAGTACCATAGGCTGTAAGCCAAAGCCGTAACAGAACACCTGTAAAAGACCAAGACCCGGTCCCAAAAATTATTTTCACCTGATTCAAAATATTTTTTTAACAAAATTTCAAAGTAAACAAAAGAGTTGAAGAGGTATTGAAGCTTAGTTTAGGAGGTTCAACTAACAAAATTTACTAACTATACTATAAAATTTTTCATATTTTTACATGGTAAAAAATTATCATTATTTTTGGTGGTTCATATGATCCACCTACTCTTTTAATGGGTCCGCCCATGCCTGAGCCTAAGGGAAAATTAGGGTCAATTGCCTAAACTACTCTTGATTATCAAAAAATTATATTTCTTTTATTATTATTCTTTAGAAAATCAATTGTTTTTCAAAGAAAAACAATTACAGATAATTATAAAAATATACCTACCCATTGTACGGGAAAAATCTCTAGTATGTAATAAATAGGTTTAGACTTAATAAAATCTTTTTTTTTTTGTTGACAGATTTAATAAAACCATATGATAAAATTGTTCTATGATAACGTAAATAGATGTAGTTGCATATTAATTGTCTTATATATTTTTCCTAAAATGATAATTAACTTTAGTTATTATAAAGTAAATATTTTCATAAACAATATATCGAAATGTATCTTATGATATCTTCAATATATTAAAAGACAAACATTTCAGTCCTACGTGTCAACACCACGCTTTTTGAGATTTTTTATTTATTTAAATCAATCGGTTTGCCTATATAGAATCACCACAATTTTTCAGATTTTTTTATTTATTTTAAATCTTATGGTTTCCTTATGAGGAACTACCATAATATTAAGTTTTTTAAAATCTTAAATTAGATTGATGTACTTATGTTGCATGCACCATAAATCTAATTTAAGTCTTAAATCTTTGATAAAAAATTATCAAGTGTAGTGAATTGTATAGTATTGATGCAGCGTGATATTTGGAATATTCCAAATATCCTTAATATCTCTATTATTATTTATTTATGTAGTTATCTTAATTAGTTGTTATTATTTTTATGATTTTTAATAGTTTTTTAGGTTTTATACTTTTACTATAAATAACCTCTTAGGCTTATTTTATTATTCTAATTTTGATTAATTATTCATAAAGCTTTTTTCTTTGAAAGAATAGAATTCTCGTTCTTTAATTCTGTAGATCTTGAAAGATCTCAACGAATCTAAGAAGGTTTGATATATTCTGGAATTCTCATACTAAACGAATAATCTGGTAATTATCCTAATTTTCGGGGTATTCACAGAATCAACGGATCTCTAGTTGTATATAGCTTCCGCTCCTTCATCAGTTGGTATCAGAGCTGTGTTTCTTTGATTTCCTAAACGAAGAACGATCTTGGATGACATGTTGAATGACAGTTGTTACACTTTCGAGGACGAAAGTCTTTTTGTCGGGAGAGAAGAGAACCATGAGATCTTATAGAGATATATGGTGATCCAATCTATGACATTTATGAAAACGATGTCGAGGTAGTTGATTGTTTCCAAGGAAGAAGATTTTAGGAATCGGATCTATGCAAAATCGGATATGTTTAGAATTTGTAAAAATTCGTTCAAAATCCGTACAAGATTCGGTTCGTATGAAAATTGTGTAGACTCATGGAGATAAGAAGATTAATTCTCGACTGTATCAAGTGGTGAATATCCTATTGAATCGAGGACTAATCTTTCATGGCCGGCGAGACCTGATGTAGAGTGATATTTGGAATATTCCANTAAGAAGGCTTGATTTATTCGAGAATTATCAAACTAAACGAATAATCTTGCAATTATCCTAGTTTTTCGGGTATTCACAGAATCAATGAATCTCTAGTTGTATATAGCTTCCGCCCCTTCATCAAGTATGTATACAAAATATACAATATTTAAACTATTGAACTTATACCTTTTACGTGTAGCAAATATACAATATAATAAATTACGTCAAGTGAATTGTATAAATACTATACAAATTTAAACTTATAAACTTATATTCATATTAAAAAATGATTTCATTGATATTATACAAATATTATATAAATATTATACAAATATAAATATGATCTAAAAATCATAACAACCGTAGATTCTCATTTTTATATTTTACGTGTATATATTGATATTTTAAAAATATTATACAAATAATAAATTTTTTGTTTTTTATTGATATTATAAAAAAAATTATATAAATGCTATACAAATTTCAATATGATCTAAAAATCATATCAACCTTAGATTCTCATTTTGAACTTTTACGTGTAGATATTTGGAAACTATATTATGGCAATCATAATAATAATTTTATTCCTAATCTAAAACTAATAGAATGATTCAAAATCTTAATTATGTTAATGATAATAATAACATACATCTATATGATATTAAGAATAAAGACAACACTTTTTTAATAATATAATTATAAAATGAACATATGTAATAAACCTAGAACTTCTTTATCTAGATTTATACAAATCAAACTATAAAATTTTTTAATATTATAACTGCCACAAATAGGTGAAACAATATTTAGTGTAAATAAATATAAATTTCTATTATGCGATGCTGCTTAAATTTGTCTCTATATATATAAAGATAATTCTCTTAATATATATATAAACATGTAATATGTTATATATCATAAAAACTTAATATTATAACCAAATATGATTATGCTCAAATAAGCAAAAATGTAAAATAAAAGTATTTTGACTAATTATAATAATTATTATCTACTTAATGATATAGTATTATAAAGGGGAATAATGCCAAATAAATCCTGAACTTACAAGTTTAAGCCAAAAAAAGCCTGAACTTTTAACTAAGCCGTTTTATTCTTCAATTTTTCATTTGAATCAATTTAAATACTCAACTTTTGTTGACTGAACCATTTTAGACACGGATTTAGTCAACTGTTAAATCTGTTTAACACCGTTAAACAAAATTAAAACTTATGTTAAGAAACCTGTTAAATGAAACAACCGTGTAGATTAAGCATAAAATCTAAAAAAAATTTAAATTCATCAAGATGTTGGGATTTTTATAAATCCATAAATAAAAAAACCATATCAATTTATGATGATTAAAGACATAAGCGGAAGCGTACCTGATGAATCCATGCTTTTGGTTTCTGAATTAGGGAATGGATCTTCCAAAGCAAACCCTATGTGACTTTAGATCTCTGGTGATGGGATGCAGAGAGTTTCTATATTTTCGGCTAGGGTTGCCTTGGAGACCATAACCCTCTATTTATAGAGAATCAATTTCTAGTTTGGCCCTTTATCATACGAGTTGCAGCGTCGACCGTATAAGTTCGATAACCGGTTGAATGATGACAGGAATTGTAAAAGAAAGATAACATGAGCTGTTTCGGCAACGACAGTTAACTAATATCTCTAGCATACGAAGCTAACCTTGACGATCTCTTGGGACGCCGCTCTATACACGTGACCCAAATCCATGTCATCTGGAGCGAGAGGAGGACGAGACGACCCTTTTACTTGGCTCACACATTCCACGCAGGCATCAGCATCCTCCAAAAAGGCGTCTGCATCGGGATGAGAGAAATTCATGGCAACTGGTCCAGTGCGGGGTCCGGGGTTAGGTGGCCTAGGAGCTTCAGTAGAGACGACTATGGAATCCGTGGTAACCGGAGCTACTGCAGTAAGGTCAATCACTGATTCAGCGTTGGCTGAGGAAAGTGGTTCCGATGTCCCGCCAATTTTGAGAGGACGGTTGCTCATAAGAAAGCTAGAGTCTGGCACCTTCCTCCTTTTGTCGGGATACACCATGTGCCCTTTGCCTTTGCCTTTCGCAGAAGGAGCACGAGTAGTAGAGGGAAGGGAGACGTTCTCCGAGGTGGATCCCGCCCGATGAGTACTTCGCATGAAGGCGTCTGATATGTATTCACATCGGCCTCGTTTATCGATGTCTGACGGTTAGAAAGATGGCCCGAGTCTTCGACAACGAGCGCCCGAGACAACGCCGCAGTATCCCTGTCCACTGACGCCCGATGTCCAGAACGTTGGGGTGTCTGGTTAGACGGAAGCACGGCTCGATTTAGCTCGGCTGTATAATCCACGTTCCTCCTCTGACGGATGGTGCCACGCCGCATTGTCTCTTCCTTCTTCCTGTTTACGCAGGCTTGACCAAGGTCCCACGAGGCAGCTTCTAGCTTTGATCTTATCTTACGGACTTTCTCGTGAGTAAACTCCTTCCAGGCGATTGCCTCGATCGCCTCAAAATGACGCAAACTCTCTGATAAGCTCGGAGAAGGGTCAGTAATGGCAATCACAGGTTCTGCAAAAAAAAAATGGGCACGTTAGAGTCATGATATTATCAACCAAAATAAGATTACCCCATCACATTCTACCCATGTTATGAGACCAACGAGACGACGGAGATCGGCTAGGCTCTGGCAGAGAATGAAGATCGGCTTTACAAAAAAGTATCGATCTTTCCAGCTATTAACTTTGCTAGGGGGTCCAGTAGGAATTTGTACTTGGGAGCTAAACAGATGTAGTAAAATCTCGTATGAAAACTAACTCCAGCCACGGTTTGTTTAAAATATCGAACGTCGTCATCGTTTCGAACATATCGATATCAAGGGTTAGGTCAACCTCGGCCACCCGTGTAAGAGCGATGACAATGGTGCGAATTCCACCCGGCGTCAACTGCGACATGGTGATGTTACGCCGTGCACAGTAGGCTACCAAGAGTTTCGGCAAAGGGAACCACAGCCGCGTGTGCTCAAAGTATTCCTCAAACATATAGAAATACCCAGGCGGTGCCTCCCATGGACGCTCCGTCGGAGATGGGATCTTGAAATCAACTATTCCCCGAAGCCACATTCAGGAAAGAAGCGCTGCAACACCTTCGGTGGTTGACCTTGACGGTCCAACTCCAGTCAGACCGTCGTCATCATGCGGTATCGCACCGGCCCCATCTCCTCTTTGAACGGGAGGAGACGGTGGGTTGGCTCTAAAAGAACTCCCAGCCGTATTAGTGGGGGTCGTAGAGGTATTTGACGCCATTGCAGAATCAAAGAAAGTTTGAACATTTGAACGGAGAAAGAGAGTTTGAGGAAAAGTAAGGAAAGAAAGGTTTACCTTTGTAGAAATAGAAGTGAAATCCCTAGAAAAGGAATAAAGGGGGTATTTAAAAGATTGAGCCACGCTACCCAAAGGTCGCCATGATGTCATGTCGATTCGAACTCCC
>OVAV01000896.1:0-11327 GCA_900406375.1 Iberis amara | reverse complement strand
TGGCTGCGGTTTTCCTTTTGCGTCAGAAAATCTTTAAACTCCCGACAGACACGCCAATTTGTAGACATTAGAATCCACAAAGAAAATTTGTTAACCTAATCTTAATGAGGAGTACGGTGATTCTCGTTTAATAAGAAAAAACACACAACACAAATTGATGTAGAAAAGATTTTATTGATTCGAATTGAGATGGGTACACTTAGGATTCAAGCTAAAATGATTATATGAACACACTTAGAAAATTGGCCAAAAGATCCCCTTGTTCCTTTTTCTTCTTTCTTTTATATCGTTCCAACCTCCCTCGGGTTTCCTATTTTTCCGCCATTTTGTTCCGATCTTCTTGGTTAGCTCCCACTTCCGCTTTCCTACTATTTCGGTATATCCCTAAGAATTCGTAACCGCCTAGACTTGGTTGTTACGTGCTCAGGCTGATCTCATACTACTAATAATTTATTTTATGTGTTGACTATCAACATTTTACAAAACATTAACAATATATAAACTCTAACTATTTACATTTTATTAAATTATGATTATCAACATTTTATAAAAATATTAACAATATATGACCTCATAAATAAATAATTTTATATTTTGATTATAACATTTTATAAAAAATTAACAAAATATATATAAAGTTTAAAATAAGATTTAGGAAACTTTGCATCTATTATATGATCTCATACTAAACAAAATATATATAAAGTTTAAAATAAGATTTAGGAAACTTTGCATCTATTATATGATCTCATACTACTGTATCGATTTTTTAAATATTTTGATTATAATATTTTATGTTTATATATTTAATCCTAACAATATTTAGGATTATATTTATATGGAAGTTTAGAAATAGTCAAATATTTATAGAAAAATTATATTATAAATATATTATAGTGTAATGATATTAGAAGTTTTTTAAAGGTGTTATTAATGATATACAAGAAACCGCCGATTTGCCACTGATTTTGCGACCATGTTAATAGTGAAAAATTAAACACTAATTTTTGACTGTTATGCAATCAATTTGGAAGTGACCTTAAGTTGTCGCAAGATAGTTGGTGGAAAGAGTCCAAAACACAGAGATGTAAAACAGTGGCTACTTTTATGACTAATTAATGACTATTTTATGATTCAGCAAACCCGTCTTAAAGTAGTTGCAAAAAGAGATACTGTCTTGTAACTAACATGCAAAGAAAAAAATTTAGTCGTAAGTCAGTCTCTCCTTTTACAACTATGAGTGCAATCTCTATTATATATTCTCAGACTACTACTAATTTATTATACATTTTGACTAACAACATTTTATTTAATTTCTAACAAAAGATTTTAAGGTTTTATAAAGTTTATAAACGATTAACAATATTTAATCTCATACTACTAATAAGTTCTTTTATTTTTATTATAAAATTTTATTTAAAAAATAACAAAATAATTATAAGGTTTATAATAAATATTTAGGCAATTATGAATCTATTATAAGATCTCATATTTTTGTATTATTTAATATTTTGATTATAGGATTTTATATCTATATATAACTAAAAGTTTATATGATCGCTACTATACATATTTACATTTCTACACGTAAATGTATAGATTGTTATACATTTATTTAGAAAAACATTTAGTCGCAAATCAGTATCTCCCTTTGCAACCATAAGTGCAATCTATATTATACGTTCTCATACTACTACTAATTTATTTTATATTTTAATTATTAACATTTAATTAAATATCTAACGAAATATTTTAAGTTTTCATATATTTTATAAACGGTATGTTAACTCATATAACTAATAAGTTCTTTTATTTTGATTAAAACATTTTATAAAACATTAAAAAAAATTTATAAGGTTTAAAATAAATATTTAGGCAACTATGCATCTTATATTACTGTATTTATTTTTTTAAAACTATTTTGATTATTTATGAACATTTTTGATGATTAATATATGAGAAAATATATGAAATTTTTCTCGTCAGTGGATACAATTCTTTTTTTTTCTTTGTCACCAAATACAGGAGAAGGAACATTATACAACTCTTCTTTTATGTATTGAAGATGTTAATGGAGTTTTATGTCCTTAGTTTTTCTTTTTATGTTTATTATGTTTTTCTTTTCCGGCCCGTCAACCTTTACACTTTCCTTGTATTTTTCGGTGATGGCATTTTTAGCAGTGCGTTGAATTGTGTAGGATTAGCTTCAATGCCTCTTCGGGTCACCAAATAGCTGAGAAAATCTTCTGAGGTGACCGCGAAAGTACACTTAGCCCGGTTCAGCTTCATTCCGTAGGTGTTCAATATTTGGAAGCAGACGCGCAGGTCGCCCACGTGACCGTCCTCGTCAGAGGATTTGGCGAGCATATCATCGATATAAACTTCCATCGTTTTCCCGAGTTGTTCGAAGAACATCTTGTTGACCAGACGCTGATAGGTTGCCGCAGTGTTTTTCAGGTCGAAAGGCATCACCTTGTAACAGTATGTGCCCCCTATCGGTGACAAATGCTGTTTTTTCCCTGTCATCAGGATGCATGAGTATCTGATTATAGCAGGAGAAAGCGTCCATGAAGGAAAAGAGTTTATATCCTGCTGTGGCTTCCACTAGCTGATCTATATTTGGTAAGGGAAAACTATCCTTGGGGCATGCTTTATTCAAGTCCGTGAAGTCGATGCACACTTTCCACTTTTCGTTCTTTTTCTTGGCCACCACAGGGTTTGCCATCCAGTCTGGATATTTTACTTTGGTGATGGATCATGCGCCCAACAGTTTTTCCACCTCATCCTGAACTGCCTGAGCTTGTTCTGCACCTAGCTTTCTGTTCTTCTGCTTTACTGGTTTGTAAATCGGATCAGCGTTCAGCTCGTGGAACATTATGTCTAAGCTTATTCCGGACATGTCTATCATGCTCTAGGCGAAAGTGTGTTTATTCTCTTTAAGGAAGTTGATCAGGTCTCCTTTTATATCTTTCCGTAATTTGGAACCTATCCTGACGCAGTATTGCGTTACTTCATCTAGCTTGGGCTCCTCGTACCTCGATCGATACAGTATTGCGTTACTTCATCTAGCTTGGGCTCCTCGTAGCTCAGCGTTTCTGGAGCGGCTGGGTCCCCTATCTGTAATTGCTATAAAGATTTCTTCCTGAGCTGAAATTCAGCTAGGTAACAAGCTCGGATCGATCGCTGAATTTCTTTGATGGTTTTGACTCCTTCTTTGGTAGGGAACTTGACGCACCGGTGGTAGGTGGAGGATACTGCCTTCATCGCGTTAATCCAGGGTGTCCCCAAGATTCCATTGTATATCGCTGGTCGATCCATCACCGTGAATTCGATCATCCTGGATACTCCTGCTGCATGCATGAGTAGTTTCATCGTCCCCAACGTCATGGCGGTTTCACTTGTGAAACTCGTTAAGGGCATAGGGCGCCTTCTATCCGGGACATGTCGATTTCCATTTTGACTAACATCTCCATGAAGGTCAGGTCTACTGAGCTCCTGGTGTCTACGAATATCCTCGCGATTTTATAATCCTCAGAATCAGGTCGATGACCAAGAGGGTTTGCCTCCTCGTTTGGTTGGTGCCACCTGCGGTAATTTTTCCCGAGCTCGTATAAGAGGGTTTGCCTCCTCGTTTGGTTCTGCTGCATCAGGTTGGGTACTGGCTACCTTAGTCTGGCTAGGCTCTACCAGCTCGCCTGATTGGTATTTTTCGAAGAGGAAAGACTTGAAGCTCATGCACTCCTCGGTCGAATGGTTGTCTTGGTTGTGATAATCACATTGCTTTTTAGTATTTCCCTGCTCCTCGGATCGTTTCCACTGGTTCCACAGACCACTTTTGGGTTTTTCGGCGAAGAAGGTTTGGTTCCCTGTTGGCGGAGTGCGCCTCGGAGCGGCTAGTTGGGTTGCCGGATTTTTCTCTCTGCTCCTTTTGCGCAATTCGATTAAGTCTTCTTCAATTCGTGCGAAAACTTTACCTCTGTGCAATGCATCATCGATGGTTGCCGGAGGGTTCAGTATCAGCTCATTTTGGAACTCTGATTCACCCTAGACTGCGTTTTTGAGGGCGGCGATGGCAGCGTTATCGTTTACCACCACTCGAGATATCACCTCTTTGAATCGGTCGATAAATTGTCGGAGGGGTTCATTAGGTCCTTGGGTCATACTCCACATATCGGCATCTGAGATCTCTCTTTTGATGTATACTAAGTAATGCTTTAGGAACATTAAACTCATTTGGTTGAAGTTGTGGATCGAACCCTCAGGTTGTCGTGAGAACCACGTGAGCGCCGGCCCTTGGAGGTGTTCGCTGAAAAGTTGGCAGTATCCTTCGTCCTTCTCGTGTTCATCGAATTGCGCTCGACCGACCGCTATGCGGAAGGCTGTACTTTGGCATTTTTGATGTGCGGGGCATATGCACTGCAAAGCGTCTCCTTCATCAGTCGGTCAAACTCGGGAGCCGAACTGATCGCCTAGCAAACTTTAGAGTTCATTTGTCGGACGGCCTCTTGGAGAGAGTTTTTCATCTCTTGGATCTCCCGGACTGAGCGTTGAGGTTGCCTATCTGGTTGGGAAGATGGGTTGTGGTAGTTTCTCTCGTACTCGTCGGATTTTCCGTCTGACCCTTCGGATAGGTTAATGAGGTTCCTCTCATCGCCTGAGTCCTCAGTGTGATTCGATTGTTTGGGATCGTCCTGGGACTGATTGCCCTTTGGGGTGGAATGTCCCTCCTGGGGGTTATCGTTCGGGGGGGTCTCTGTTCCGTCGGAGCGGTGTGCGTGTGTCTTGACTAAGTTCGGGGTTGGAGTGAACATCAATCTCCTGGAATACTCCCCAGAGATGGGGTATCATCGAGCAGAAACCCGGAGCGGTCGTCGACGTGATGAGGCTGCCTGGTCGAGGCGTTTAGTAATCGCCTTGGTTTGATCTGCGAATTCCTTTGCCATTTTGTCAAGTCGATCGAGCAAGGACTGATTCAGGGCCTTTTGCACCTCCAGTGTCTCGGACATGGATTGCATGGATTGACGGAGTGCTTAGATCGTGCTGGTGTATCCGTTCAGTTGCGGCGGTAGTTCCTCAGTCATGATAGTGATGGATCTGGTTGTAGTTTTCCTTTTGCGTTAGAAAATCTTTAAACTCTCCACAGACGGCGCCAATTTGTGGATGCTAGAACTCACAAAGTAAATTTATAGATATATTTTTATGAAGAATTCGTCAATTTTCGTCTTAATAAGGAAAAACAACAGCTCAAATTTGTATAGAATAGAATTTGTATTGATTAATCAGATTGCTTTCGTTCATACTTGCATACAAGAGAGAATGTTCAAGTAAGTTCCAAAAAAAGAAAAGAAAAAAGTCCCCGTCATCTCTCCTGAATTGTCTATATATACTCATGAGGTCGACTCTGGTTCTAGTTGGGGCTGCCGGATACTTCGGGCTTCTGTTCCGATATTCTCGCTGCGTTCAAACCTCCTCATCCCCACGATCTCGGCGTATCTCAGAAAATTCGGGGCGGTTGAGACTCGGTCATTCCTTTCTCAAGCCGTACCCGCATCGAGCTCAGTCACGTTGCGCGCTGTTCCATCACTTCCGCAAATGCACTCACGTGGAAATTCTCTCTCGGCTAATCCTTCTATTCTAATATATGTTGAGTTAGATAATGTAATATCTCTAGTTAAGGCGAAATCCTACTAGGGGTTTTGATACCAACATAGAGCAAAGAAGGGGGACCGGCGCCGGCTAAGTAAATGCTCCGGCGGCCGGTCCCAATGTTATAGAAAAGAGGAGGGCGGTTTTGAAGTAAACGAGAAAGAATTGGTAGCGGCGGTTTTAAAGTAAACGAGAGAGAAAAATTTTATTTAGATTAGGATATTATTTGTTAATAAATTTTTCTAAATTTTATGTGTATCATTACTCTATATACATATATAACTTGTCAAACTTTAATAATTTTTCTAACAAAAAAAATATTAAACAAGCTAACATAAAAACTAACAAAAACATAATGCACATACAGAACACATAACATACTAAATATAAGCGGAATTAATTTGACAATAGGATTACAATTTTACTTCACAAAATTTTGAACCGCCTTATATTTTAGTTTTTTAATAATAATAAAAACTCCCCGCAACTTGTTATTTATGTGTTTGTTGGTAGCATATTTATGGGGCCACAATTTGTATCAAAAAACGCCCCGCATTGATAAAATATGGTGGTTTCAATCAAACCCTTATATATCACTTCGGGTAATTTGGAACTTGGGTAAGATGGGAGATAGCCACCGACCGACAATTATAATGTATAATATAGTGTAGTGAGCTAAGATAGGAACTGTTTTAGTATCAATCTGTTTTATTATTGTATTGATCTTTACCTGATGCATGATGAAACATGATGCCAATAGGTAAATAATAAAAGAAGTGGTGGACCTCCCAACTGGAACATGGCTGTCTTCTACCTTCCATTGTCATAAAATTAGAATAATCTCTTTTGTTCTTTGCTTCTTCCACGGAAATTTCCATTTTTTACAAATAAACCCAGCTTTTCCTTTATTAACTACCAAATTTCAACTTATATCCAAGTTTACCGTTAGTAATTAACATTTAATGGTATCTGGCTTTTTTTTCTTTTAATGAAAATACTCTTTTGATGCTTTTATGTGTTCAATAATATTAGTTCAAAATATTAAAAATATCAATATTTATTAAAAAAATTTAAAACTTCTTTAAACATCAATTAAAGTGAAACAGAGCAAGCAATATTTATCAAAAAGGAATAGCTATTATCTAACCTCAGCTTATTAGTTTGTAATTTTTGTTCAACCGAAAATCTCGATTTACATATATTATTGTTCTATATGTCGGTGCTTCAGTTTTAATATTCTTTTTCTATGGCAAACTGATAATTTTGTAGTTTGTCGGTAGAACAAAAGAATTAGAATGATTAATAATCAACAATTACAACATCTTAAGTTAAATTTATAACCGTAACATATGCTATATAGAGTAGAGTTTTTTAGATCTCTCTTCCTCTTTTTCTCTCTCGAATCTCCTTATTTTCAAATCTAGATCTAAAAAACCAAAGACCTGTGGAGAGTGTTGAAAGATTGTGAACTTCCTCTCCTTCGTCTGAGCCGCAACTGTTCGCTTTGCGATCCCCGGGCTTGCCGGTGAGAGCCAGCATCGGCGAGCTCCCTAACGTTCTCTCTCCTGACGCTTTAGCAAAGACTCACCTTCCTTCTCACTCGAGTTTTACTGTCGCGGCCGACAGAGTTTGAAGAAGCTTTACAGTGGCGCTCTCAGGCCAGAGAGGCTACGGCGTCAAAGCGCGGAGGTCGGCACGACTAGGAGTGGAAGATCTCAAGGCGAGTAGACTTGCATGCACGAGGGTTCCGTGGGCGTTCTCCCAGAGAAAGTGAAGGAAACGTCGGTGTTTTGAAACGTGTCTCCGTCTACCTTAGTGTACGCTGGCTCTTTTCCTCCTCACCGAAAATCTACCTTCCATTTCTGACCTCGCCGTGTTACTCCTCAAAATCATTATCGTCCTCTTCTCTTCCATCGGTCTCGTCAATGGGTGGTGGAAGCAGTTTTCCGTTTCCTCCGCTTTAGTCCCGTCCGCTGGGTCACCTGGATGTTTTTCCGGTGGGTCAGCAGCTTGTCAGCGGCGGATGAAGCTATCGGTTTTCGTCTGCTTGTTTAGGGTTTTCATTTCTCATCTCTGGTTCAGGCCATTGCTGGACTTCTGAAAGCCCACTTTAAAATAAGATTGAGTTTTCTTAGATGTGTTTTTGATGTGGTATTGAGTTGAGTTTGTAATATTTGGACTACATTTGATTCTAATAATATTAAAACCTTTATAAGAAAACATCTTGTTCTAATAATATTAAAACCTTTATAAAAAAACATATGCAGGGTAAACTTGTTTGATTCTTTTCTCTTTCTTAGCATCGATTTGATTCATTTACTTTAGCCAATAGTTTTAATTTAGAGATATTCAATCGAAAAGCATTTGAAAATATAACTTAAGAACAATAGTACCTAGATCTAATGCCACAAGCTGTATAATAATAATAATAATAATAATAATAATAATAATAATAATAATAATAATAATAATAATAATAATGATGTTGCAAGAAGTGAGAATGAAGATTTTATTAAAAAGTAATAAAAATACAATTGAAGTAGCTATATCAAACCAATAACAAACCGAATAGGAAGCAATTTGAACAAAGCTTATTAAAAATAATAATCTATACTATTAAAGGAGAAGTACATTTCTTGAGTGAGTCAAAATAATCAAGATATTTATAAGAAATACCATTGCTTTAAACATTTCAAAGAATAAAAAAGGGTAGAATCGATCTTAAAAAACGTGCAGATCTTGAGATGGATGAGTTTGACCCATTTTTTTGGTTTTGACCTTTTGGTCTCAGATTCGATTCTAAGACAGTACAGTTACGTTTTCTATTTTTCCTGAAATTATTGTTACACTTTTTGGCAATTATGATATTATTGTTACCTATTTTTGTTAAAATCCCAACAAATTCGATAAATAAAGGAAAAATCATTAAATAAGAATATTCTAATTCTTCCAAAAAAAATATTTCGATTGATAACAAAGCCCTAATTGTGATTTTCCTATATATATGAAGTATTCAACCTCATTGTCATACACGATTTTTTAAAGTTTGGTATGACACATTTTGTACGAATCAGTTGATAAAAGTTCGTTGTTTTTACGTCTATAACTTTATTGTTTGATTTATATTTCGGTTTATTAGTATTGTTTTCTCATTGTTCTCAATTTTTTATTGTATTTAGTTGTTCATTAATATTTCATGTCAGTCTTATAGTTTTTTTTACTAATATTAGTCTCTTAATGTAGTTAAAATGTGTCCGACATCTATAAACAAAGGAAAGGGCATCAAGATTGAATAAGAAATTCAACATGAATCCAATGTAATTGTATATCATCGAGCTTAGTTTTTCGATATATTCGAGTTTTTTGTGTTCTTAAATTTAAATATTTGTTCAATATTTCTTCCTTGATTTCTTAAAGTTACATTATCAAAACTTCAATTATTTTTAAATGATTCTTACTAACATTAATTTTTATGTCTAGAAATTGGATCTAGCTCTTAAATACAAAGGAAAAGGCATCATGATCGAAGAAGACATTCAACATGAATTAAAGGTTATAATATTTTTAATCATTATTAGTAATTAACGAAAAGTACTTTACTTCGATATTTGTTTAACGTAGAACTCCGATCAATCATTGATTGACATCATGGTAAAAGAGGATCTTACCTATTATTCTCAAGTATCGTATATTACTGTTGATTATCGAAGTTTAATTACTAAGTATAATTCATATGTGATTTTAATCTTATATTTACTAATAATGAAATAAGGAAAAAATAAATTCGATTGTCAAAAAAATATCAAATGGAACTTTTGTCAAAGATTGAGATGGTTGTCAAGCGTTCAAAGAAAGAACAAGAAACATATTACAAAGGTTGTATGTTTCAAATGGAACAATATCAGGATGCTATTGAGAGATCTCAAGAACTTGCGATTAAAATCGCAAAGAGGGAAGCAAAGATATCTTTGCTTTATCATCTAGTGGGTTTTCATGATTTTTATATAACGAGATAAATGAATCATCAAGAAGTCCTCCTAGATCTACATAATTAATTTTGTCAGATGAAGAGGTAATTCTTATTATTTTAACTTAAATTGTTTTATAAAGTTATGGTATAAATATATTAACGTGTTTTCTTTATATTTAGGGATCAAAAATTCAAACATCTATTAAACGTGAATTTATTACACGTTTTGAGTCAAAGCTGCGAATTGGGTCATGGAAAGCTATTGAGAATTTTAAACTCTGGAAAAATTATGGACAATCTAGAACCACTGATCACGAATTTAGAATTAATTTTATAACTTCTACTATTGTTCAAGATGCTAATATTAGCACTAGAGATGACAATTATTTTTTCTCATTTGCAAAATATGATCCAATACTATTAAGGAGTCTAAATGATTCATCTTTTATTGGTTACTATTATCCTTCGAGTAATTATATAAATATGTGTGTTTACTAACATTTTTATCTTTAGATGTCATAGGTCAAGTGGTTAATATGGGAAGGCTTCAAACTATTAATCTTGGTAATGACAAAACAAAAAGCAAAATTGATTTCGAAATGCATAATCAAAAGTAATGTTATTTATATTAAATTTTAAGACTGATTTATTTAGATGAACTAATTTAATTGGTATGTCTTACACTATAAAATTTTCTAATAGTGATGAACGTCTATGATGTACGTTGTGGGAAGCTTATGCAGAGGAATTGTTTGTAAGAGCCCAAGAGAATAAGGGCAAATGCTAGTCATTATTTTGCGATTTCCAAAAGTAAAAAACCGGAAAAGTATTTTTGACTTAAATATTTTTCAAATGATTATATAAACTTATATTAATATAAGTTGATATTATTATATTATTCTTTGTATAAATATCTACAACATTTTTAATGTTTTTGATGCTTCCAAGCTCATTATCTACCTAGAGGTTTTGGATTTTATTCGTGAGTAAGTATAAAAAAATATATTAGTATATACTTTTGATTTTATTTATATAAAATCCAAAATATATTAGTGATCTAGAAAATAATTACATTTATTAGGTTGCTAGAAGATGGTGTAGCTATAAACCTATTGGAAAGCAAACCAAAACCTGAAAAAATCGAGTTCCAACTTCAAAAAGGAAGATCTAGAGAGAAAAACTATTCTAGAGATTAAAAAGACTAATGGGGTTTAATATTTATAAATAAATTACGATTAATTTTAAAATTCATCATTTACCACTATAGTTCTGTATTTTAATACTATATCTTAATTGTATATTAGCAAGGTGAAGACTATGTGCACAATTTTGAAGATTAATACCGATTGGGCTTGGCATTATATTGCATGCAATCCATGTAATAAGAAAGTTGAAGATGATATGGTTCGCTTTGATGAAAGCAACAAGATGAAAAAAAAAGAATGGAAATGTAAAGAGTGCGATAATTGGGTTACCAATGTTGGTGCATGGTAAGTTTTTTTTGTGTTTAGATATTTTATAGTCATATATTAGTTTTAATACATATGTATTAAAATTCATTTTTTAACATAATTCGACTAAACAAAGGTACAAGTTACATGTCTATGTTATGGATCAAACAACTGAACTTAAATGCTTATTGTTCGATTCGGTTGCTGCTGAGATTATTTGTCATTCGGCTACTTCTCTTTTGAAGGGAAGGTTTGGTGAG
>OVAV01000894.1:0-15382 GCA_900406375.1 Iberis amara | reverse complement strand
TATATATATTTAAAAAAATAATAATTTTAAGTTAATTGGTGATAATAAATAAATATAAATATATATATTTTTTAAATAAGTTATTCATTTAGAAAAAGTAAAATAAATAGTTTATGAAGGTATTTTTTATTTATATCATAGATATATGTTTGGTTACATGGATGGATGATAGTATGAAATATTTTAAATTGTGTTTGGCAACAAAAAATAGTACATTTTTTTTTTTCTTTATGATCCTTAGTGTAAATTTTTGGGGAATTCTCAAAAATACCACAAAAATGAGGTTTATTCAAAAAATACCACACACTCCCAAAAGTTTCAAAAATACCACAATTTTTCCAAAAATAACACAAAAATGTTTTTGTTCCAAAAATACCATAAATTTGAAATAGCTTTATAATTTATAATTTAAATCCTAAAACTCCAAAACCAAACCCTACCCCTTAAAAACTAAAGCCTAAACTCTATTTAGTGAACCCAAACACAAAATTTTAAACTCTAAATCCTTAAAATTCACTTTTTTATATTTGTGGTAATTTTGGAACATTTGGGAGTATGTGGTATTTTTAGAATTTTTGGGAGTGTGTGACATTTTTAAAATTTGAACTTCTTTTAATGGTATTTGAATGAATTCCTCAAAATTGTTTTGTTTGTTCATTTAATTAACAGTAAATACTATATTTTTCAACAAACAAAATATTTATTTTTAAAAGTTTTTCTTTTTAATATATATATATATGAGATAAGATGAATGAAACGGTAGAAAGTGTGATACCATCTTCTTTGGTCATTATATAGTCATATTATATTGTAGTTTGATTTAAATTTAATTTCAATTATAGGTTTTGGTTAGTGATAAAAACACCCGCAAATGTAAAAGCCAAATGGCAAAACACGGTCCAAAATTAACAGCTAGGGTTCGTACGTGCTTTACAAGTGGAACTGTGTGTATATATAACATTCACACGTTTATAAATAAAGACTCAAATCTATAAAAGGAGATAGATATCAGAGTAATATGAAACGGCTCCACTTAAAGACTCGTGCTCCACTTTGATCCTATCAATCTCTTCGCTCTCCTTCAGATTTTTTTTTTGTTTTTTTTTTGTGTGTGATCAGATCTGGATATCGATCTAAAGAAGAAAATATGAAACGTGAGTATTTGGATTACACACTAGTGCCTTTAGGAATGAGTTTGATGGTATTTTATCATCTTTGGCTTCTCCACCGCATCATTCACCGTCCTTCTTCAACCGTCGTCGGTCTTAACGCCTTTAATCGCCGCCTCTGGGTCCGAGCCATGATGGAGGTATTTTACTTTCTTTATTCTTTAATTATATATTTGCTTCTTTTTGGTTTTCAATTTACTTGCTTCCCCCCCCCACAACAAATTTACATGTTTTATTCATATATATATATATATATATATATTTTTTTAAAAGCTCATTGGTTACATTTCAAGGGTTGGAGATTATTAAGGAGAATCCCGTGAGTAGGTAGCATATATACTGTTTACTCGTAACGATTAATATTGAACTAGTCTAAATGAATATATAATTTGTTAAAAAAATTTATTAAGTGTGCATGTTTAGATTTTCATGAAAAAGAAAATCATGTTAACGTTTTCAGTTCCATTTGCGTTGGAAGATGAGAGATTGAGAATTTATAGAAGTTCTTTCTATACAAAAGATTACTAATGGCACGTTTTTTTTAGTTTAGTGTATGTATAATTTTTTTTTTTTTAATTATATCAATTTTTAATTTATTGTGGGTGCAGGTGCATCTCCACTGCATGCGCTTCACCCATTGACAAGTGAACTTAATATAATGAAACACTATATCAAATTGCCCTTTAGTTTGTCAATATTTTTTTATTTTTTATTTATTATTATTTTTTTTTTTCTTTGTAAACATATGTGAACATATACTAAAGTAAAGTTCTTTACGTAAATGTTAGATTTTCGAAATTTCTTTAATAAATGAAACCTCAAGTGTGAAAACTAATGACACTGAAAAGATGCTTTGAATTTCGGGTAAAAAAACAAATGCTACCATAAAATTTAATAAAATCTCAGATTCTCTACTTAAATGTTAGATTCTTTTTTATAATATTTATTTTAAACATAAACATTTTATTTTCTACACCACTATTTTCATCATTTTTGGTTTTAAGATTCATTATATTCTGAATTGGTCCTTTAGGCATCAGGATAAAGTAATAAATTTGATTTTCAATTTTTTTGGGGTTAATATTTATGAGTTATCAAATTTACCATTAAAATTTAACTATATAATAAATTGCTGCCAACCTTCAAAAGAAAAAATCAATGGACTTTGGTCTGGTGGTTGAGGCACTCTAAGGACTGTTCAAGGTCACTAGTTCGAATCTTTTTAGGATGAGTGATTTACGCTTTAAACAAGTATTATCAACGGCTGACTCCGGGCACCGGGAAGACTATGGGTCAAAAGCCCGGAACTTCCAAGGTTTATCAAAAAAAACATTAAAAAAAACATTTAAAAAAACAATTTATGATCTTAAAATCACTGGACTAACTCTCATTGTAGATTATCACTAATTCATAATCCTTTCAATGAAAACAGGACTCATCAAAAAACGGCGTTTTAGCGGTTCAAACGCTAAGAAACAACATAATGGCTTCAACACTATTAGCATCAACCGCAATAATGTTATGTTCACTAATCGCTGTACTAATGACTAGCGGTACAGGAGAACGATCGGTCTGGTTTGTCTTCGGAGACAAAACCGACCAAACCTTCTCCATAAAGTTCTTCTCAATCCTTGTTTGCTTCTTAGTAGCTTTTCTTCTCAACGTCCAATCAATACGTTATTACAGCCACGCAAGTATCTTAATCAATGTCCCATTTAAACAGCTTCTCTCTGTTTCTTCAAGTGGTCATAATCATAATCATAATCATCATAGTCTTATGATAAACCAAGACTATGTGGCTGCAACAGTTAACCGTGGAAGCTACTTTTGGTCTTTAGGATTAAGAGCATTCTACTTCTCATCGCCTTTGTTTCTATGGATATTTGGTCCTATACCAATGTTTATAACTTGTTGTGTTCTTGTTTCTTTGTTGTACTTTCTTGATTTAACTTTTGACTCCATGGAATGTTGTGTTGGGGTTACGGACGTGGAGGAGAATGAGATTAGAGGCTTACCTTAGTTGGTAATTGAGGAGATTGAGTAGAGCTTTGCTTTAAGGGAACATACTTATGTTGTGAGTTGTATTGATTTAGGTTCAATGGTAGTTGAACCGTGGTCTTTAATTTAGTGAATAAAATTGTTACCCTTTCCAAATTCTTTTTAGCATAAATGATAATTTTTTATAACATTTGGATCGAAAATGTCTCATGTATATAACAAATTTATATAATGTGGAAATAACCAATCTTCTAAAATATGCTATACGCTAGTCGGTGGCGGACCACCGTATGTTTATGGGCGTATACGAGAGATATATACGGTGAATATTTTTTCTAAAGAAAAATACGAATAATTAAATATAGATATATAATGTCCAAAATCTAATTAAGTATCAAATAATTATAAAAATAATATTAGGTTTCAGTAGACACAAAGACAAAAACTTTTAATTCTACTTTTCATATTCTTTTTTTCTATCTAAATATAGAACAAAATCACCATTAAATTCACAATTAACATCAAACAACGTATATACGGCCGTATTGTCCGTATATACGGCCGTATTGTCCGTATATACGGTCGTATTATTCGTTTATGCATCGTATAACCGACCATACCATAATTTTTTACCATATTGTAAAAAACAGTATAGTGACTAACTGAACGGCGTATATACAGCCATATTGTCTGCATTTTAGAACACTGGAAATAACAAATGTACAAATAAACTTTTTACTAATTGAACAAGGAGCATGTGACTTAATAATTGTCACATTTGTTGTCTTGTTACCAGACCAGAGATCGAACTTAACCATTCTGTATGCGAATGCAATTCTCTCTTTAATAAAGTTTGGGCTGCTGGACTACTCCAAAGATTGAACTGACAAAAATATTAAAAAACCAATTCTAGTGCGGAAAAAACAGTTCAGATTTTTGCGAAAAATATAGAAATAAATTTTTAACCACTTATCTAATATCACATTTTTAATAATATTTGTTGTTGTTGTTGTCGTCGTCGTCAATGATAAATTTATTAATACACAAAATTGTCAATCTTTAAGGTTTTGGACTGAAGTATCGACAAAAATGATTATCAGTTACAAATTAAATGAATCGAGGCCAACTCATTGTTAAATCAAAAATGTAATTTGAATTTGCCAAGACCTCCTTAGTCTAGTGGTTCATACCATAGAGATTGGTTTTTAGGCACTCCTAGTGTTCTAGAGTTCAAATCCCTAAGAGCATAAACAACGCGAGCTCTTAAGGAGGTTTTAGGGACTGGGTCCCACAAAATAGCTAAGAAAGGGTTCAAATCCCTAAGAGCATAAACAACGCGAGCTCTTAAGGAGGTTTTAGGGACTGGGTCCCACAAAATAGCTAAAAAACTTTTTCTCCCTTCTCTTAAACTGGATCCGATTTTTGCTTAAATCGTGGGTCCCACTGACACGTGGCGGCCCACGATTGGTCATGTATTTAATTTTTTTTTTTTTAAATGGTGAATAAATTCACCTTAGAATTTTTTTTTTTATCTCTAAGCAATGTTCATGGTCTAAAGTGGGAGTCTCCAAAGTGGGAATTTAGGTTGTAGTTTGGTGACAAAAAAAAAAAAATGTAATTTGAATTCATTTGGTTTTGCACCAAATTTATTCATATATTGTTGTTTAACTTTTCTTTTACTTTTTGATTTTCAAATATTGGTAAAAAGAAAATTTTATATCTAATTATTCTGGTAAAATTGATCCCTACCAAATATTAGTACTCGAGATCACATTCTAATTTGGTCAAATACATTAATTGTCCGAGATCTTATTATATAAAAGCCATTTATAAGCTAACAGGACAAATATTAAGATCCATACAAGTCAAACTAATATAAATATTAATTCTATATAGATCTTGACAAAATGCTGAGATCTCTTAAATATTATGCAAATGCTATTAAGGTCGACACTATATATATAATTTCTAAGTAACACCAAAAATGATCTTATGGAATAGAAAGAGAAATTCTTATTCGAAATCCTTTGAAAAGAGGTTCGAAAATTTCTTTATGTTTGTTATTGTTAACTTCAAATATATATTTTATTTTGATTAATATTATATATATATATATATATATTCATGTTAATTTATGGACTTTGTTAATCCAATAGTCTAAAAAAAGAATTTATACTCGCATAACAACTAACCAAGTTTAAACTAATTTAGTAAGAAAATAGTAACAATGACAATCACCAAACCACTTACTTTACTCTACAAAAGTGAGTTATATAAATTTTAAATGATTTTTAAACATCTTTTAATAAGACTATGTTGCCATGAATTTGACTAATATAAGTGTGAGTTGTGTGAACTTGATATGAAAAATTGGTCACTTGTGTTTGATCTTTCATATTCAGAGTTATATTTTATTTATGATAATTAGGTTGCATGTTTCTTTTTTTATATTAAAATTCCACAGTAGATTGAGCAAAACTAGAGTTTTTTGGGTGTAAAAGTTTGTGTAGATCTCTCATTACTCATCCATTATTAACTAGTTTTTTTTTTTTTTTAACGTCATCCATTATTAACTAGTTTACTTGTAGTTGTGGATCTATCGTTCTATGGGTTGAAGAAATGAAAATATCAATTGCAATAAATATTAATGAAGGAAATGGTTTTATTTAGGTAGTTAAAAATCTATTTTTATATTTTTACCGACAAGAGTTCAATTTCACGTAGCTAAATGAAATTCGATTCCTCACAATTTCGTTTTTTTATATTATAAAATTTAATTATAGTTTATATATTATCTTTCGAAATTTGATTAAAAAAAAAAACTTATTGTTATGATAATCTTTGTAAACTTAGTGATGATTTTTTTCATGGTATTTACAAAGATGAATTCACTTTGATTTACACTTATATGGTCTAATTGGGCTTTCATATAATCTCAATCAACAAACTTTACAAAGTGAAATGGGCTTATCCACTCATGCAATTATTGCCTTTCAAGTAAATACTTTATCCACGTGTCAATATATGATTCGCTAAATGACATCTCTCTTTAATCCATCCTCAGTTTTACTCATTTATCCTTCATCTCCTAAAAATATTCAGTTATATATTACTCCGATTGAGGGGTAAAATAGGTATTTCAGTAATATGTTACCTTTACGCGTAACGAACGTGGGTTTCTCTGAAAGTAGGCGCGTGTATAAAACCAATATAATTTCCACGCGCTGCTTTTCATCTCTTTAGTTGCAATTTGCTATCTCTTGACCAAATCATCTTCTGCTTCTTCTTCACTTTACCAAATCACATCGATTCTAAGGGTTTTCGTAAATTCTGGAATCTGAGTTTTTCGTTTCCTTCCTCGATACCATCGAATCGTATCTCTGATCTAATTCTTTTGTTTTGTTTTTTCCCCCGCGAAACTCGAAATTCTCAAAGTCGCAATTTGTGTTAGAAGACATGGAAGTCTTATCGCTGGCCTCACTACCTGTGGGGTTCAGATTTAGTCCGACGGATGAGGAGCTAGTTCGTTACTATCTCCGGCTTAAGATTAACGGCCGTGATGACGAAGTTAGAGTAATCCGTGAAGTCGATATCTGTAAATGGGAGCCATGGGATTTGCCTGGTATTCACTTTTATCCTTTCTTCATTGATCCTTAGATCCATCTTTGATTACTTTGGAATTTTGATTTTCATCACTTAGATATTGCTTGGATTAGCTCTTTAGGTCTCTGTTTTAGACTTTTAGTATCTCTCTGGCTTCGATTTCGGTTTATGCCATCGATAAGGTTAGGTTTTCATCGAAATCGAAACGAAATGATGAATGTTCTCAGTAGATTTGAGTAGGTTTTGGAGAATCTGTGTAGAGAGTGGTACAATTTTGTTATGTTGATGATGTTTGTGATTGCAGATTTTTCTGTGGTGAAGACAACGGATTCAGAGTGGCTCTTTTTTTGTCCGTTAGATCGGAAGTATCCGAGTGGAAGTAGAATGAATCGAGCCACTGTGGCTGGCTATTGGAAGGCGACTGGTAAAGACCGTAAGGTCAAATCTGGCAACACTAAGGTTATAGGTGTTAAGAGGACTTTAGTCTTCTATACAGGCCGTGCTCCTAAAGGAACAAGAACTTCTTGGATTATGCACGAGTATCGTGCAACTGAGAAAGATCTTGATGGAACAAAGTCTGGCCAGGTAAAGCAATTTGGTTAAATGCTAGTTACTTGTGTTTAGATTGTTTGAGTTACTGATTGGTTCTTGTTCTTGGATTGTATTGGTTGCAGAACCCATTTGTGATATGCAAGTTGTTTAAGAAACAAGATGTTTCACCAGAAGATTCAAAGTCATGTGAAGCTGAACCAGCAACCTCGTCTCCTACTGTTGTTGACGAGATGAAGTCCGAAGTTGAACTCTCTGAGGTATCTCCGGTTTTCCCTAAAACCGGAGAGGCAAAGCCTCCTGACGTTATGGAATCTTCTCTTAGTGAAAACTCTGCCCCTGAGGTTACAACCACTGAGGTAAAGATGAACAAAGTCCATTCTTTTCATCTTACAACTGCTTTGTAAACTTTCGAACTTTGTTTTTAATCATCAGCTTGATCATATCGATTGGCGCTCATATCTGGAGATGGAGACCTTGGATTACAATCTGTTCTCTCCGTTACACTCTCAAGTGCAATCTGAGCTTGGATCTTCTTTCAATAATTTTCAGTCTGGGTCAAGTGAACTATTCAAAAACCACAATGGAGCTCAGATTCAAACTCAGTATGGTACAAACAGCGCTGATGAATATATGTTCGACCTCTTGGATTCTGTCCTTGAGATTCCTTATGAGTTTCCGGAGAAGAAATATACAGTGCAACAGATGCCAGAACCGATTCCATATGAGCCAAATAATCTTGTTAACACATGTAACAAAGTCAATGATGTATCTGGGACAGGAATCAAGATTAGGGCACGACGACCACAACCTGGAGGTTGTGCTGAACAGTTTGTAATGCAAGGTGATGCTTCAAGAAGGTTGCGTCTTCAGGTTAACCTTAAAAGTCACAATTCAGAAAAAGAGGAAATAGAACTTCAATCTTTCAAGAAAGAGGTGTGAACAAGTTGGTTTCATATGTATAAACGAGAATCACTCAAAATGCATATTAATGATTTTTAACACATACAGGTCAAGGACACAACAAGAGAAGCTACAACCAAAGGATTTGGAAATTTCATCAGATCAAAGAGCAGGACTGGTTTCATATTCAAGAAGATTGCAGCAATGGGATGTTCATACCGAGGACTGTTCAGGGCGGGCGTGGTAGCGGTTGTTTTTGCGATATCGGTTTGCAGTTTAACCGCAAAATTCCGGTGAGCTGAAGTTTGGAGATGAGAATAAAAGAAGGAAGGTGGTTTTCTCTTTTCTGAGTTGAGAGCTCAGATATGTGTGTATAAACTAGGGGTTTGGACCAGGGTTCTTAATCTGTTGTTGTTGGTTTAAGGTTAATCAAAAGCCGGTTTAGGAAAGTAGTAGTTAACTTGCAAGGCTTATAACTTTACAGTAGTTGGTATGTTTCAGATGTAAGAGAGAATCTAAAAGCTTTTAGAATTTTATTCCTGACCACATGACTCGTAATATTTTGTTGTGGTCAGTTTTGAATTCTATTTTGTGTTGTAGAAATATATGTTTTGAGGAAAAAAGAATGTCGTATAATGTTTTGTTATTAAGATTATAGTTAGATACTTATTTGATGCCAATAGTGAAATAGTAAAGTTTAACTTGTATTCTAGTAGAATTCCAGCCTTATTTTTTTTTTTGGTCGTCTTTATTGAGATAAAAGGAACACATACAACAAGTAAACAAACAAACTAAAGATAGAAAAACAACAAACATCCAAAATGCACTACTACATGAAACTCCTTACCAAACCCACACCAATAGAAGAAGCATCCAACGAGAGAAACCAGCGACAAAAGACGCCAAACAGAACAACTGATACGATGATAAAAGCGACTAAGATACTATGAAGCTTCAACCGGAGACAGAGCCCCTATTACATGAGGCCGCCAAAGTAGCAAAGATCGCAAACTTTGAAGACGAACTAGACGTAAACAAAATACGCTCGACAAAGCTCGGCTTGTAGAAAAGGCTGAAACTGTCCAAAGGCTTGAAACGAAGGCAAGAAAGGGAGAAGGCGGAAGGAGACACGAAGAGAGCAAACTTGGAAGATAACATCCCAAATACACAAAAGACCGCGCAATACCTGAGAAGACAGAACCATACCTACCCAAAAGCGAAGAGGAAACCACCAAACTTGCTAAGAGAGACCTGCGTCCAGCGAGATGAACAACCGAACCAGTATCAGATCATGTCCCAAGCTTCCAGAAACCGCCTACGCCGAGGAAGGAAGGCTGCCAGACTCGGATAAAACACGGATAGGCGGAAACACCCACGGAAATACACAAAAACAGGATCGATGAAGAGAGACCTGAGACTACCATAACATAAAACCGAAACAACACAAGGTAGGAGCAGCAAACCGAGAACCAAGGTTAAAAGTCACCCGAAAACAGGACTATCCGGAGACTCCCAGCAACCAGACCGCCGGTTCACCAAGAGGCTAGCAAGGCGGGGGAAGCCGACGATGGCTAAGGCAGTTGATATCCGTCAAGGAGACCAACCAACCGAAGATTACCGCAAACCCAAGCTATAAAGCAACACCGACAACCGAGAAGGAAGCGGGAGAAGGAGACGGCGCTAGACTCCAAGACGCGACAAAATAGAAAACCGATCGGTAAATTGATGAAGTCACCAGCCACAGCTCGTCACCGGAAACCGACGAGAACCAAGCAACGACCGGTGACAAAAGAAAACTAGATCCGCCGGAAAAAACCGAGAAAAAAGAAGTGAACGACCTACCAGACGACCGGACGAAAAACCCAGCCGGTCCCGCGCTGAGAGAGCCGCCGGACCGGCCAAGAAAGGAGGAGATCGGAGAAGAAAACGACTAGAGACGACGGCTTATCGTGTACGCCTCTCAAAGGCAGGAGAGAGATCGTATCTTTATCTTTAGTAGAATTCCAGCCTTAACTAACATATTAAGTACTTTGAAAAATACTCAACTCATTTCGATCATAGTTTATAATGGATTTTTGATTCATTTAAATACTGCTTTATGAATTTTAATAAATTTATATGAATTTATAAATTTTTGGTTCATGGATTTAATTGATTTATAAATATCTGGATTTAGAAAATTTTGATTCAAAATCAGTAGGCTAACAAAATTTATTACTTAATATGATTCTTGTTTGATGACTTTGAATTTCTTGGATTTGATCAAACGGCTGTAAAAAAAAACTCTCTCAGGCACATGTTTCGATGCCTCTCCCTAAGCTCTGCTTTCTTTCTTCTTTAGTCAAGGTCTAGACCTTCTTTATTCCTCAATATAGCAACTGAAGGCATTTATTAGCCGAAGAAACAAGTTTGACTTTCAAATTTGGGCCTCAAATAGAATTCAGATTGCTAATTTGGGAAATTCTACCGGATTTCTACCGGAAGCTTACTCTCTGACTTACAATTGAAGGTCCTCTCCAATGGAAGTTTAGGAGAAACTCATCAAAACACTAGTGAAGGATGATTTCAAAACGTTGTGAAAGGATACCATCTATGGAAAGCAACATCATCTTCACCATTAATACCTCTTCTCTTGAAGCTTGGCCACTTTCCTTCTGTCTCTAGAGGACAGGAGAGAACAATATTTACAAAGCTTTAGTAAAGAACGACATCTCACGTGAAGTGAAGAACTGTATCTCAAACACATCACTGTGCATCTTTTTTACAGACTCTAAAATGACTCATCGTATCCCATACGAAGCAAAGGGTAAAGGGATTCTCATGCCCAACCAATCACCAAGGAAGTCACGGGTAAGAGTAGAAAGTTTTGATAACTCATAACTAATTCAAAAACACTCTCTAACTCTTATAGGGAGAGTTACAAACCCAAAAGCACAAAGAATCTGGT
The DNA here is from genome assembly GCA_900406375.1 of Iberis amara. NCBI lineage: Eukaryota > Viridiplantae > Streptophyta > Magnoliopsida > Brassicales > Brassicaceae > Iberis > Iberis amara. The sequence goes on along the minus strand of OVAV01000894.1, from coordinate 4,213 downwards.
CCTTGATTCCTTTCTTAGCAGATCTCTGGAACACTTCTACTAGAGCTTTTGGAGTAGATCTACGTCAAGGCAAGTTTCAGTTCCAATTTGCATCAGAATAAGATCTCCAAAAGGTCTTGGCCAACAAGCCTTACCACTTTGCAAAGTGGATGTTAATTCTCCAACGATGGGAGCCTACTGTAAACCCAACTTTCCCATCCCAGATCCCTTTCTGGATAAAGGTCCAAGGTGTACATGTTCACCTTTGGTCAGTGGAGACACTCCGAAGTATCGGACAAGATATAGGGATCTTTGAAGAAGCAGAAATAACAGCATCCTCTGCTAGAATGAAAGTCCAAATAGATGGACTCCAACCTCTAATTATGCAATCAGTGCTAGAATTTGAAAATGGTGATGAGGTTACAACAACTCTAATCTATGAAAAGTTAGAAAAATACTGCTCAACATGTTTCAGACTGAACCATGAAATGAAAGACTGCCCATTCTCCTCCCTTTTGGACAGAGACAAGAAAGAACCTTCAACCATCATTTCTCACGATCTACACAAAAGGGACATAATTCCATATGAATCACATAGAAGCCAAAAAAGGAAGAGATATGATCATGTTTCAAGTAGAGAAATGGTGGAGAGACATTTCAATAACTTTCCACACAGGAAATCCTATTCCTCATATGGTAAAAACCGTGAGAGAGGGTATACAAGAGATAGAGAAAGTGACTCTCACCGATCAAATCACTCATTAAGATTGGAAACTAGAAGCAGAAGTGGTACCAGTTCCCATCACTCTCACTCAAAATAACCCAACTACTCCGATTCTAGAGGTAATTATCGACCATCTACCACTCTCAGCTGGATACCAAAGGAAAGACCAGGACAGCCTGGTGATATTCAAGGACACAACTTTGTTCATATCACCCCAGAGAGGACCAGAAGACCAGCCCTAGAACAGATAGAATCTTCCACGCCTCCAGTCCCGACAATTCAAAATCAACATCTGGAGGAAGCTCTTGGAGACCTTAGGGAGGTGATGATTCAATACTCGAGTTGTGCAGACCCGACAGAAAGCGCTGCAAGAAAGGAGAGATTCAGAAAAGCTGAGGAATCAGGAGAATTAGCTGAAGCTGCAGCAAATTTGGCTCGAAACGCATTAGCAGCTAATTATCAGAGAAAAGTCATAGAACCTATTCCTCAAGTTTTGGACCGTATTCCGGCTTCACTCCGTTTAGGCCCACCTGCGTCTGAATCCAATGCAATGATCACTTTCACAGACAACAAAATTTAAAGAGGAAACCGGGCAGGCCACCTACAACAAAAAAGAAAATTCAAGTAAGTCCGAAGGTGCTCCCGGGCACAAGCTCCAAAAAAAGAAAATATATGCAAACTCAGGGATCACCAAGAAGAAAGCTGAACTTAGAATCTAAAAGAACCTCACCAACTGGCACCTCCAATGCCCATCAAGTGTCTCAAAACACCAGAACAGTCCCTCAGCAGGAGGAGAACCAAAGGAAAAAGCAACCACCAAAGGCTAAACTTATACCTGGAATTACGAAGAGAACGATGGATTTTCAAAGTCCATCCCATCCTCTTCCTTAAAATTATTGAGTTGGAACTGTCAAGGGTTAGGGAATCCCTTGACAGTTCGTCGTCTCCGAGATTTAATTAGACGAGACTCACCTGATGTAATCTTTCTTATGGAGACAAAAAATCCCGATGTATTTGTTCTTGATATCTTTAAGGATTTGGGCTACAATAATAACACTCTAGTGACTGTTTCTGACACTAAAGGCGGAGGTTTAGCTCTGTTTTGGAACCAAAATACAGAGATGGAAATTCTATCAAAATTCCCAAACTTCATTGACACCACTGTAAAAGCAAAGAACAAAGTCTTCTTCTTGACGTTTGTATATGGTGACCCAGATAAAGCTAACAGACGCGTAATATGGCAACACATTCAAGCAAAAGGAAGCAATCGCGATTCACCTTGGCTCTTAACATGTGACTTTAATGAAATATCAAACGCTGCAGAAAAAACAGGCGGTCCAGAAAGAGCAGAAGGCACTTTTGTGGAGTTCAGATCCTTCATCTCTCAATGTGACCTTTTTGATGTCAAGCATTCTGGAAATTCTTTCTCATGGAGAGGAAAACGTTACCAACACATCGTTAGATGCCGTCTGGATAGATCACTTGCTAATGGTCAATGGTTCGAATGCTTTCCATCCAGTTTCAGCCACTACCACCATTTTGAGGGATCGGACCATAGACCCCTCCTAACAATTTTCTCAGCCAGCTCTGAAAAGAAAAAAGGATTATTCAGATATGATAGACAATTAAAGTCAAATACAAAGGTCAAAAATTTTATATCTGATATTTGGCTTCGAAATTCTTCAGAATCTGTTCATCATTGTTTATCGAAAAGCATATCTGCAATTATCCAATGGCATAAAGAAAACCACAGTAATAATCAAAAGCTGATTGAAAAAAAAAGAGAAGCACTTGAAAGAGCAATGATGAGTGACTCAACAGAAGATGGAGAAATCCAAAAGATAAATTGTGATTTAAACATTGCTTACCAAGCTGAAGAGGCATACTGGAAACAGAGGAGCCGACAATTATGGCTAAGTTTGGGGGACCAAAATAGCGGATATTTCCACGCAATAACCAGAGGTCGTAGAGCCAGAAATACTATTTCTGTCATTGAAGACAATATCGGAAATTCGGTGGTGGAAGAAGAAAAGATAACATAGGTGATACAAGAATATTTCAATGAAATTTTCAAATCACAGAGTGTAAACAGGAGAGACATAGTGGACAGGGCCATTAAGCCAAGTATCACCCCAGTCTTAAACGATTATCTTATCCACCCACCATCAGAGGAAGAAATTAAAGACGCCATTTTTTCAATTCATCCGGACAAAGCGCCGGGACCGGACGGTTTTCCCGCAAGTTTTTTTCACTCAAATTGGGACTCCGTTAAGGGAAAAATCAGCAAAGAGGTCAAAGAATTCTTCACGACAGGCACATTACCAGAACATGTAAATGACACACATGTCTGCTTGATCCCAAAAATCCAAAGTCCGAAAACAGTGGCAGATTACCGTGCCATAGCGTTGTGTACTGTCTTCTACAAAATAATCTCAAAGATGCTGGCAAAACGCCTTCAAACGATCCTGACAACGCTAGTGTCAGAGAACCAATCAGCTTTTGTGCCCGGACGAGCTATAGCCGACAATGTCCTTATAACCCACAAAACCTTACACTATCTCAAGACGTCCAATGCGAAGAAGCATTGTAGTATGGCGGTCAAAACCGGCATGAGCAAGGCCTACGATAGAGTTGAATGGGGTTTTATCGAGGCTGTTTTTGATAGGTTTGGATTTCATCCTCGTTGGACAAGCTGGATCATGCATTGTGTTACAACAATGAATTACTCCTTCATCATAAATGGCTCGGCAAAAGGGAAAGTAATACCACAAAGAGGAATCCGTCAAGGGGATCCGCTCTCTCCTTATATCTTTATCCTATGTAGCGAGGTCCTATCGGGATTATGCAAAGAAGCGCAACAAAAAGGAATTTTCCCGGGAATTAAAGTTGCTAGAAATAGCCCTGCAATAAACCATCTACTTTTCGCCGATGATACCATGTTCTTCTCTAAGACGAACAATACATCTTGTAAAAAGCTCAAGGAAATCCTCCATCTCTATGAGCAGGCATCGGGTCAAAAAATCAACACCCAAAAATCCGCAATCACATTCTCGGCTAAAACCTCCATGGAAACAAGAATCAGAGTGAAGAATGTGCTATCTATACAAAAAGAAGGAGGTCTAGGCAAATATTTAGGATTGCCGGAACACTTTGGACGAAAAAAGAAAGATTTATTCACTATGATCGTTGACAGGATCAGACAAAGGGCAATAGCTTGGTCTTCAAAGCAATTATCAAAAGCTGGAAAATTGGTCCTTCTACAAGCGGTGCTGACCGCAATCCCGAAGTATACACTATCTTGTTTCAAAATCCCGGGAAGTCTCAGTAAAAGAATCCAATCAGCCCTTACTAGATTCTGGTGGGATGCAAACCCGGAGAAAAAGAAAATGGCATGGATATCGTGGAACCGTATGGCTAAAAGTAAACATGAAGGAGGTTTGGGGTTTAGAGATATACAAAATTTCAATGATGCCTGTGACGCCCCATCCCGGACACTAAGTCCAGAACGGC
>OVAV01000893.1:0-10733 GCA_900406375.1 Iberis amara | reverse complement strand
CATTCACACGAACAATTCATATTCATCATTCACAAACAATTTATCTTTTACAAAACAGAAAGTACAAAAATACAAATTATTTTTATAAAATATACTTTTAACAAATTATAAAAATTTTTAATACCCTATTATCTAATTTTCTCTAAATTATATAATGCTTTTAAAAACTGCCACTCACAATAAAAAAATCTGGAAAACTTTTCAATATCTTTTTTGCAATTGTTTTCTATTTAATTAATTCCAACATATCGTAATTATCGTCTTTAGCTTTTTTAATTTAAATTTCCAAAATTTAGAATTTTTTTACTTTTACTTTTTTTTCCTCATAGTTTGTTTTTTTCTTCACTAGTGGTTTATTCATTGCAAATTACAGAGGAGTACCATACTATTAACCAAACTAGAAACCATAAACCAAAGCCGGCAGGAAACAACCTAACAATACACATAAGACTTAACAACCAAAGCTTAGAAGTAAAAACAAAACACAACTACCAAAGTTTAAATCTAAGACTCCGAACTAGCAGCCACTTCACGAAGGTCAAGGAAAACGGAGAAACCCGAAGTGAAGCTAAGGACATAGCACCAAGGAGAGCCAAACCGGTAGTCCCACACCAGAGAGACTAAAACGGAGATCAACCACGAGCTAACAGCTTCACTAACCGGGAGACACAAACGCAAAGACACCAGCAGAACCGAACATATAACCCACCTACTGCCGAAAACCGCACAACTCCAAGAAGAAAGATGGGAAACACGGCTCAAGGCCAAGCCTCGCGACACAAAGAGAAGAAGCCCAAAAAGATACCTGAATCTTACATGCGGACACTCGCAAACGAAACTGAGTCATCTACCGACTCAGAGAAGTCACCTCCTCGCAAGAGAAAATCCAAGTACCAACTCCATTGCTGGTCTTAATTTTCAACTTGAAGCCTAGAAGACTTCACATCGAAACTGTAGATGCCCAAACAACAAAATACCATCCAAAAAAGCAACCCTCTAAGAACCACCATGAACCACTTAAACCTCGAAGCTGGCCGAAGCGACAAAGGAGGGGAAAACAAGGAGCATAGCTAGCTTCCTCATAGTTTGTATATTAGACATTTGTTAGTTCTCACGATAATTTTTTTTTTCACAATTTCTCACAAAAACTTTTTCTCGGCACATCAACTTTCATTAATAAAACACAGTATCTTACAACATGACATAACCATTTAATCAAACAACCTCCCAAACCCCTCGCTTGTCGAGCTAGATAATCAGCATAACCATTACTACTCCTATTCACATATTCAAGTTAAAAGGAATCTACAATATGTCCCAAAACAAAATATTTTCCACATAACTTATGATTTGTTCTGAAATCTCATCATTCCTCCTCATTCCTTTTCTCACAGACTCCATAACTTCCTTTGAGTCACCTTGAAATAATACATTCGTATAGCCAAACCTCGCCAAATGCATAACTGCTTTCCTTAGTGCCATAGCCTCCATATAAGCCGCATTTACAATAGAACCAACATTTGCTTGTCCCATCAGTATCAGATTCCCCTGAGATGAGTAAACTATTCATCATATCCCTGCATTCTGATTCTCATCAATCCACGACCCATCAACGCAGCAAACCCATGACTAATTCATTCTCATATCAAATCTTGGTGCTTGATTCAAATGTTCGTGTCTCCTTTCTTGTTCTTTTTCTTCAGCAATCGCCTGTGCCTAATTCTGCATATCCACCATTGCTTTTTGTATAACCTCCACTATATGTTGCCTCTTGTTCTGAAAAATCATTGCATTACGCTTCTTCCATAAATGTCATCCCACGAAAGGATCTAGTTTCACCTGTTCGATGTTTGGCATTCCTGTTGAAGACAAACCAGATTTACATTTTCTTTTATACTATTAGTCTCCCACACTCCTTGTTCTACTGTAAAAGATGGACAAAGACTCCATATTTCTCTTGCAATCCTACACTAAAACAACATATGATTAATGCTTTCAGGAGCCTCACCACACATCATGCATGTAGCATCCACCACTATTCCTCACTTCTGAAGGTCTTCCCTAACTACTAAGCCTTCATGTAGAACCCGCCACAAGAATTGATGGATCTTTTGTGGCATAGATACCTTCCACAATTGTGTAAAAGTTAGATCAATATCATCTGACATGTCAATATTGCGCAAAAGCCTACAAATATAATAGCCAGATTTCACTGTGTATTGACCATACTTTGAGAATTGTCATAGCAATTTATCAGTTCTATTAAACAAAGACGGTTTAATTCTTCTCACATGTCCAATATCCTCACAATGAACATATGTATTCAACTTATGCTCATCCCAGCCAGAGGTGGACGAATTCATCAGATCCTTCACCAACAAATCCTCTTGGTTCACACCTTGTCTTGGTTTCGTAGGTCTTGCAGGTTTGGCACACAACTAGTTATCTTTAAATTCTTTCAAAAAACTACCAGCCCCAATCATCCATCCATCGACTACCATATTTTATAACTTCCATACCCTTCAAAATTCCCCTCCAGCCATAGCTTGATCTTGAACCTACACCTGCTTCAAAAACGGAGGAATTAGGGAAATATTTGTCCTTGAATACTTTACTCAAGAACGTATCAGGAGCAGATGCAATTCTCCAACTCTGCTTAGCCACCAATGCTAGATTAAAATCATGAAAATCTCTGATTTTCAGTCTCCCAAATCCCTTAGCATTTGTTATCTTATCCTAAGCCACCTAAAGTATTTTAAACACATCTTTAATTGAAGACCACAAAACCTACGTATATCCTGAATAAGGGAGTGAATCACCTTCTTTGGTAATAAAAAAATGACATGGAGTATGTAGGTAGAGTTGTTGCTACAGCCTTGATAAGTACTTATCTACCAGCATGAGACAACAAAGTAGAATACTAGCTATTTATCTTAGACCCCAGTCTCTGTCTCAAAAAAAATCAAATACTCCACCCCTATTTCTAGGTATTTGGTCTGGCAATCCTAAGTACCTCACAAAGCCACCCACCTTTGTTATTCCTAACATGCCAATTAATAAATCTTTAATAGATGGATCACAACTCTTACCAAATGTAACATTTGAATTAGAAATATTTACCCATTGGCCTGACACTTCACCATATACACGTAGAGCCCACATCAACCATTCACACTCCTCCTTTATTGCCCTACAAAACAATAGAGAGTCGTCTGCAAAAAAACATATGAGATATAGTTGGTCCATTACAACTTGCTTTATAACCACTCAACTACCCATGATGCATCAACGAATTCAACAAAATTGACAACCCTTCTGTACATATTATAACAAATAGGGAGACAATGGATCCCCCTGATCTAGTTGGCTTAATTTTACCCACTGGTTCACCATTTATCAAAACTGAATAAGATATTGTACTTATACAGGCCCATATCCATTTGCACTACACCTATAGAAAGCCCAAAGATCTAAGCATATATAAAACAAAACTCCACTCCAACTTATCATATGCCTTAGTTATATTTAGTTTAAGGTCCATATGACAATCTTTTCTAGGTCGAGTAGCCAATGAGTGCATCAATTCGTGTGCCACTAAAACATTGTTTGTGATAAGACGTGAGGGTATGAATGCAGACTGGTTTTCACTTAGAATGTAGTGTAACCATGGCTTAAGACGTTCTTCCAACACCTTAGATATCAACTTATATGCAACACTGCACAAACTTATAGGCTTATAGTCTTATAGGCTTATAGTCTGTTACTGACTTAGGAGACTCCTTCTTAGGAATTAGACATATGTATGTATAATTAATCTCCTGATTCATCTCCCCACCTTCAAAAAAATACTTTACAAAATTATACACACCTGTTTTAAATGTCTGCTAGTGGTTCTTAAAAAGTATGGTTGTCATCCCATCTGGCCTGAAGATTTATCCACAATTATATGTCTTAAAGCATTCTAAATTTCCATCTCTGTAACATGTTTGGTAAGCATCTCATTCATAGCCACAAAGACTCTTGGTGTCACATTACCCAATTGTCTATACTGCTACAACCTCCAAGGATACACTGCCACCAGAAGAGTATAAGTTATTAAAATAACATGTTATAACCTTTCTAATGTCCTCTTGTTGAGTTGGAATATTGCCTCTCTCATCCAGTATAGTGGTGATACGGTTATAGCTCCTCCTCTGTTTTGTTTTCGCATGAAAAAACTTGTGTTTTTTATCTCTCACCTTCAGCCATTGGATCCTATTTTTAGTACGCCAAAACTCCTCTTCCATTCTATAATGATGTAGTAGTTCACTTTTCAACCTAGTTAACTCCTGGTAATCAGGCTGATCCTTTTCTACTTCTCAATGTAACTGGTCTTGTAAGTCCTTTACCATTCTGCTAGAATTTAGCTCTCTAGTACTCTTCCACTTGGCTATGCCCATTCTGCATCTTTTAAACGCTTTGGCAAACTCATCCGGTCCCAAATTTACACAGTCCTTTTTCCAAGTTTGAGTCACAACCTCTTGCACCTCTGGATTCAGTCTCCATCTATTATCATAGCAAAACATTTTATGATATTTCTTTTTAGTACCCTTCATAACAAGTAGCAGAGGACGATGGTCAGAGCCTTGCCATCTCAATAACCTAACATATCCTGATGCAAACTTATCTAGCCATTCTACATTTGCAACAACCCTATCAATCATTGATTTCACCCAATGATGATGTCTTCTACCCATCTATGTGAATCTACCCCTAAACATTTTAACATTATGTAGACCTAATCGCTAGCATCTGTCTAAAACATCTAAAAGTTGATTCAACCCTTCTCTGTCCAACCATTTTATCAGCATTTGACCATATGTCATTAAAATCTCCATAATAGAGCCTAGGTTGAAAGCTTGAACTACTAATACTGCCTAAAGTCAGCATCTCCTCCCACTGACGATTTCGTAAATGCTTTACTGGATGACCATATATATTATATAGTTCAAAAGGACCCAACTCTATATCAATCAAGAACTTAGAGAAATACAAAGTATGATTACCTCTAATTTTCACCTTTATACCAGCCTCCCAAAAAACTCCGAATCCACCTACCAATCCTTCAGCATGTATATAAAGACATTTTTCATATCCTAATTCTTCTTCGATCTTTTGTACATATAATGATGGTCTTTTCGTTTCTACGAGGAACATAATATCAGGCTTATGTACTAGCCTGATATTTTTCAAATGCTGAATTGTCAAGAGGTTCCCCAACCCTTGACAATTCCAATGCAAAATTCTCATTTGGCGAGGTGTGGCTTCGGGGTTTCCACTCTCTCCTGATTGGACTGTTCAGATAATATAACTACTTCTCCCATCAATGCATCTTGCCCATAATCCTCAAACAACCTCTTTCTTTTTATCTTCTATCATGCATAGCTTCATTTGATGGTCCTACATTACTAGTCTCTACCCTTGCAACCCACATTTTCCTCCCCTTATCACCTCTAGTCTCTTTAGTTAACCCCACCTCCCAATCTTTGATAGTCAGTATAGCTCCTTCGGTTTCAATGTGAGGAGTTACCTGCCCTTCCTTTTCTTTCAAAGATTCAATAGGTACCAATTTTGTATATGTTTTCTCTTCTTGGGTTTAAGTGACATTTTCCTGAATCATGCGTTAAAGCACCACATTCAAAACAGAACTTCCTTAGTCCATCATATTCAAAACGTATTAACATAGACTTCGTATATGCTTCAAGCTTAATATTACGAGCAAACGTAAAACACCCATATGCAGGAACACAGACCCTAATATGTACTTCTATAGGAAATCCCTTAACTGGTTCTTCTAAATGAACATCTTCTATCACTCCTAATGCTTTTCCTATCTCCTTAACCATCTTTTCATCTCTATAATCCTATGGCATATCAAAAACTTGCACCCAAAACATAATATGCTGGAGATAATCCGGTGATTTTCTAGATATCCACTTATCCATTGTTGAAATTCGCACTTTAGAAGCTCAAAAACATCCTTTGAATGTTCAAGAACAAGAGAGAGAAAGTTGTGCTTAGAGAGAGAAAGATGTAAAGAGGAATTCTTACTTCCTTAATTCATTATTGTCGACATACATGATGTTTAAATAGACAAAATATTCAAATTTGACTTAGAAAACAAAAGTAGAAAGGTTTTAATGGCTCGGCCAAAAGTTATGCCAAATCTAGCATTCGCAATGTCCTATGTCTGAACGCGCATCTTCCAAGTGACCATGCCCGCCTGGCTCGACTCCAAACTCTTCCAACGGTCCAAAATGCAATAACAAATACTTTTGTGAGCTGATTCCTTTTAGAAGACTTCTCAAAATATCTTAGACTTGGTTTAGTCTCCATAGCTCACACAAAATTGATTTTGGTCCGGTTTGGTGTAATATGCGCATTGTCGCATATTCCTGGCTCGAGCGTCCGCATTGTTCTCTTTAGCGTCTGCATGGTTTTCTTTAGCGTCCGCATGGTTTCCTTTGAGCGTCTGCATGGTTCACCCGATAACTTGTCAGGCACGTTTCGACCTAGTTTTTACTTCGAAATGATTCTGAACTCATTTCCTTGACTTCCCTTGATCTTTTCTCTTCACTTCTCAATATTGGCATGANTGTCAGGCACGTTTCGACCTAGTTTTTACTTCGAAATGATTCCGAACTCATTTCCTTGACTTCCCTTGATCTTTTCTCTTCACTTCTCAATATTGGCATGATCTTGATCCGACCATCCGATACTTGATATTTTTGGCCAACCTAGACTTGATTGATCCGAGACTTATTTTTTTCCTTTCTCTTGATCTTTTCTTTATTTCTCAATATTCTCCCTCAAGTTTAACCATGGTAAATGGCTAAGCTTGGAACCGTGAATACCCACCTCATTAAAAACCTTAGTGTGCAAAACCACATGGGATAAAAACACGCTAAGGGAAAAACACGGTTAGAGGTCTTCATTCTTGAATGAGGTTTGTGAGTCCAAGATTGGCATGGATGAAAAAAAAACTCTAAGGCTTGCAGCTTTGGTAAAGATGTCCGCAAGTTGATCTTGGCTTCTAGTATAGCACGGTAGGATAACTCCCCTTTCCACCATTTACCTTACCTTGTGGCAATCTACTTCTATGTGCTTAGTTCTCTCGTGAAAGAAATTATTAGATGCTATGTGAATTGCAGCTTGGTTGTCAGAATGCATGGTGATTGGCTTCTTGGTTTCAATTACCAAATCTTCAAGTAGTTCGTTGAGCCAAGTAAGCTCATTGGTTAGCTTTCTCGTGGCTCTATACTCGGCTTCAGCACTGTTACAAGAGACAATCTTTTGTTTCTTGCTTTTGCACGTTACCAAGTTGCCTCTAATGAATGTGCAATACCCCGTAGTTGACTTCCTATCCACTCTATCACCATCCCAATCCGCATCACAATATTCCACTATCTCGATACTCTTATTGCATCCCATCTATATGACTTAGCCCGATGTGGGAACCAAAATTCGCACTGTCCGATTTCTATTAGTTAAGGAAAATCAGAGAGAACCCCGATATTCTAGAGATCCCGAATTTTTGTGAGTCAAACGATTGCAAGATCAAAACACGATGAGTAAAAACGAAATATGAAATAAAGAGTACGAAAGAGGGCAAAAGGAGTCTTATTCTGAATCTCGTGAGCGTGTTACAATCAAGTGATAGCCTCGGCCGTAAGAACAGTCGGCGAATATCCTAGAACTAACAGCGGAGATTGTGAATAACCTAATTGAGTCGCAACTCACTAACAAGAATGCAAAATAATCTAAAGCCCTAAGTATTTAGGTGTGGAGAATAGAACATGTCCATGCTCTTTCTCTTCGTCTCTCTTATATAGGTTCCAGAATTGATCCAACTTCCTTTTTCGTCTTCCGATCCTCTGCGGAAATCTTCCTTTTATGGTTTCTTCCATTTTCTTTACGGCTTTCAGGACAAGCTTCGACCACCATCGCACTTAGGCTGGATTCTCGTCTAGAATCCGTAAGTGGGCCATCATCGTGTTTTAGACCTTGATGGGCTGTTTTACGGTTTAATCGACTTTTACGGTTCTCATCAGAGAACCAGGCTTTTGCACGATGATACGATTGAAACTTTTTGGAAAGGTTGTATCGATCGTATAAACGAGATAACGTCGATGTTTGAGTTAGACGTTTGTCATTTTATATGATCGATAAATACAACCGCGTCCTTGCGACCGTTCCGAAGAATGACGATCTTTATCGCATAATTCTTGGTGTTTCAGCTAACCGTCATCGTCTTATATGATTAACTTCTTACGAGAAGATTTCACGTTTCTTTCGAAAATCATAGCAAGTAATCGTATAGCTAAGGCAACCTCGGTGTTCAGGATAACCGAAGCCGTTTATATGATTACTTCGGGCCTTATGCGAGTTTTACGATTTTTATTGCATAATTCAAACAGAAACTCGAAATGATACGAAACGAGAGACGAGAGGTTCGTGAGATGGTTAGCTCGCCAACTGGCGAGCTGAAATACGCAAGTTCAGCTCGCTAGTTGGCGAGCTGAACGTTAGTCGTTTAGCGTATACGTTCTTATTTCATTTATTGACAGTATTCAGAACTAAAACATTTATCCGAAGGCTTCAATTCACTTGTTATCGTCCCGATACGTATCTGTTGAGGTTTTTGTATCCCTCGGACATCGATTTCGAGTACGCTTGCTTGGATACCGTTATCGGACGTAAGCGAATTATCTTGCCTTGTTAAAATCTTAGTGATAGGAAAACCCGGTGGGATAAAACCTTCTAGACTAAGGAAAAAAGAGTACAAAGACAATTTCTTAGCTATTTGCCGATTGTTATCCGGTTTATCCGAAACATATGTTCTTATGACCTTTCGGAAGTACTGCAATTTTAGTTAGTTTGTTCTGTTAATTGGGACTGGTGCGGTTTGATGTTTGCACCGGTGGTTATGAGGCATCGATTTCGTCGTAACCGTTTTTGACCCAATAGTTTGCCCCCTAGCTCGCAAGAATCAGTAGAATGTTCTTGTGAGGTATTAAGTTAGGCAAGTTTGGCGAGTTCGACAAGTTTGGAAAGTTAGGCGGAATTGATGGCTCAAAAGTCCGACGATGAATAGTAAAAATTTCTCTATAAATATGAGAAGTTACCGTTTTAAACCTTACTCATCACTTTTCAAGAAATTCTCAAAGGTGGAAAATTCTATTCTCTCAAATCCTTTACTGTTTTCCCATTTTCGTTATGAACTCCAATATGGGAGTTGCTGCGAATGTGTTGCCGTCGAGCTTTAGTCCTGAGAGCTTACGAGTTTAGGGCGGAGGCGCTGCACCAAAAATTGAGTTTCAGAGACACTCGATTGAACCAGAGGAGGTGGAGGCGTACTGGCGTAAACATGCGGCCTGGAGGCTCCGCCTCCCGAATTATGGTATCCTTTGAGGCCTAAATTCAGCAGCAATGCTGATAGTCCGAGCGAATACCGGGAGTCCTTCATGGCTACTATCTTAGAATTTTGCAGAGTTTCGGACGATGTAGTGTTTCGCCTTCCAGAGCATGGGGAAAAATCTTGCGCCCCCCCTCGTTGTTGGTTCACTTGCTACGAAGCGCATCTTCTATATTTCAGGTTATAGTTTCCCATTCCGGGAGTCATAGTTGAGTTTTTGAATCGATATGGCTTATCGATCGGCCAAATTACGCCATGTAGACTCCAACACCTCATCGGCGTTTTAGTCTTGAGCTATGAGCGAGGGATGAGTTTGGATGCCGATTATCTAACAGTGTTCCTTCATTCGAGGGGTCTGAGTGGTTCGCTTCAGTACTACTTGGTGTCGCGGAAAAATATGTCGATCATCAAATCGTTTAAATCTCATCTCCATGATTGGAAAAAGCGTTATTTTTCGTTCAGAGAGATGGCGCCTCTAGCGAAAAGGGTTACATTCCCCATTTTAAGCGGAAATGGGGTCCGCGGGGTACTACGGTCAGATATTTGAGTTGGTTTTGGTCTATCGATGCCTAACGTGTGTTTTTATTTTGTGTAGTTGTCGATCCTNCTTCACTGGGGTCATTTTTCGCTGCAACGAGTTTGAAACGCCGTTTCCTATCATAATGCTCGAGCTTATCCCGAGGTTGTCGAAGACGAGGAAGAACCAGCGATGGAAGGCTTCATTCTGTACGAGATACCTCCTGCGAGGGATAGAAAAGGTCTCCAAGGAATGAGGGCGCTACCTTCGGTGCGGGTAGTTCAGCCCAAGTCGAGGAAAGATCGACTCCCGGGGTCTGTTTAAATAACTTCGACGGTCTGAGTCAAATCTTGATATCGTCGCATGGGACTGATTTCTTCGACTTCTTCGATGCTGTGCCGATTCAACCTCCTGCTGTGGAAGGGGTTGTGAGGTCGAAGAAGTACGTTAAGGCTTCGAGCCGGACATTGGGGGTTAGTTTTTACTTATACGATTTCGTTTTTGTGGACGTTCTTGCTAATCATTTGTGGGTATTCTGATAGGGTCTCCATGAATTAGACGAGGCTCTTAGGGCACGTGAGCGGGAGGCGCGAACAGCCCAGTTCAAGCCCGAGAGACTCGAGGAGGAGAACTCTCATTTGAGGAGAGAGATGGAAGAAATTGCGCGGAGGCAAGCGTCCCAAGTTCAGCGCGCAATCAGGCAGAATAAGCGCGAGGTAGTTTCGATCGTGGCGGATCGCTCGACTTTTTTCGAGGCTTGTT
>OVAV01000892.1:5077-15400 GCA_900406375.1 Iberis amara | reverse complement strand
TAATAATAATAATAATAATAATAATAATAATAATGTAAAAAGCTATAAATTTTCAAATTTATTTCCCAAACAACCCCTAAAGCTAAACCAACATAAATTACAGAGAACCTAATCGAAACCGGGAAAAACGTGAAGCGTAGTGGTACAATCGCACGTCAGCTCCATTCACTGTTACTCCTTAGTCCTTACCCTTAAAATAATACTCCGGCTCTATTCAGTCACTAAAAACCCTAATATTCCTTCGTCCGCCGCCGCTCAGTTTTGATGACGGACCAATCTTCGGATATCCCTACTTCGGAAATGGAGGCTGTCTCCATTGCATCAAGTCAAGCACCATCTTCCTCTGCTGGTGGATTACAGTGAGTCTCTTTCTTTACCCAATCAATCAATTTTTTCTAGTTTCACTCTTCGTTTAGATCAGATTGGATCATCTCGACTCCCAATTCGTGATAAAAGTGGAGCTTATTCACCCTGTATTCCGGCTATAAGAAATTTAGTTAAAAAGGATAGAAAACAAAAGGTACGGAACTAAATACTGAAAATTCTCCAATTTTGAAGTGTTGCATTGTTATCCACTCTTTCAGGATGAGCGAAGAGGTTGATAAGAGATACCAGATTGTTAGGAGCATTGGTGAGGAATGCATTCAGGAGGAAGAGTTAAAGAATCTTCTTGCTAAGAAGCCTACTCCAATTTGCTATGACGGGTTTGAACCATCAGGAAGGATGCACATTGCTCAGGTCAGTGAGGGCTAAGAAAGCAACTGATTATGGGTGGAAGTTGTAGCTAATCCTTTTTTTCTTTTCTGCTGTTTCCTAATAGGGAGTGATGAAAGTCATCAATGTCAACAAATTGACTTCAGCTGGTTGCCGAGTTAAGATTTGGATTGCTGATTGGTTTGCTCAGCTGAACAACAAAATGGGCGGTGACTTGAAGAAAATTAAAGTGGTTGGAGAATACTTTATAGAGATATGGAAGGCCGCTGGGATGAATAGTGACAACGTAGAGTTTTTGTGGTCGTCTGAAGAGATTAACGCTAGAGCTGACAAGTACTGGCCTCTTGTTATGGACATTGCCCGCAAAAACAAGCTCCCTAGAATCTTAAGGTTACTTATCTTTTAAAATCTTCATGGTCATTGCATTTATGTTAGGGAGATGATGGGATCTGAGTGAGTCTGTTTCTTCTCCTTGCAGGTGTGTGCAGATTATGGGACGTAGTGAGACCGATGAACTGAGTGCTGCTCAGATCCTTTACCCATGCATGCAGTGTGCAGATATTTTTTTCCTCGAGGTACTGTTATATGTATTTGTATTCTCTTGAGGTCTTTTTTGCCCATGAACTGTCTTTGGATTTGTTACTACTTGTTACTTGGAATCTAAATTTGTAGCTTTAGCTTTACCTCACATTGTTAAATAAACACCTGACAAAATCTCCGGGCTATAAAAGACTGTATATGATTGATTGAGTTTGCTGATGTATGCTGTTGATTTTTACACAATTTAATGTTTATATAATGTGTATCTGGTTCATGAGTTCTGTTGTTGCTTTTAATAATTTGTTTCAAATCTGCAGGCTGATATTTGCCAGCTTGGGATGGATCAAAGAAAAGTAAATGTGCTAGCAAGAGAATACTGTGATGACATAAAGAGGAAAAACAAACCGATAATCTTGTCACACCGTATGCATATTCCTATTTAGCTTCTGTTTTGCCACATATATACTGGTCAGTCTAGCATTCTTTATCATCTAATTAGCGGTAATAACGTGCAGATATGCTTCCTGGTCTTCAACAAGGACAAGAAAAAATGTCTAAAAGTGATCCATTATCTGCCATCTTTATGGAAGATGAGGAGGTAAACTGTAACTTACCCAATTTTCTAGGCTTAGAAAACGTAGAAAGTTTTACAGTTACTGACTAATGTTGATGGTTTTATCGTCCTCAGGCTGAAGTTAATGTAAAGATCAAGAAAGCTTACTGCCCTCCAAAAATTGTGCAAGGCAATCCATGCCTTGAATACATCAAATACATCATTTTACCGTGGTTTGATGAGTTTACAGTTGAACGAAATGAAGAATATGGCGGCAACAAGTGAGTTTTTCTTTTTGCCATTTTGATCTGTTTCTGGATTCATCCCTATTTTTGATTGCTGTAATCATGTCGCTAAAATGGTGAAAATCATTGTACCAAATGTTAGGACCTTCAAAAGCTTTGAAGAAATTGCTGCTGAATATGAGAGCGGTGAGTTGCACCCCGGGGATCTGAAGAAAGGTCTGATGAACGCACTGAATAAGATATTGCAAGTAAGTAAACTCCCTTATGTTTACAGCTTCGCGAGTCCATAGTGATGATATTAGCGAAAATGGAAAACTAGAAACAAGACTTCCAAAAACCTTTTAGTGGTTTTGGCATCATTTGACCTCATTTACCAAAATTGCAGCCTGTTCGGCATCATTTCAAAACAGACGCTCGCGCTATGAATCTTATTAAACAGATCAAGGTAATGAAAGAGACAATATATGTATGTTTCCCGGTTTTGTTTGAATGATGTGTATCCCTCACTCCTTTGGTTTTGTTTTGTGTAGGCTTACAAAGTTACCAGATAAAATTTACAGAGCTAAAAGAAGCAGATTTGTGCTTCAATTGTTTCAGCAAAACATATCTCTCTTACTTTTTGAAACTTACTACTTTCAAAACACACTTTGGTGTATTTGGGTATATCAGATGGTACTTCTAGTTTGTTATCTCCAACGTTTGTGGTCAATAAAATCCATTAAATCACTTGGAAGTCGTATAGAAACAAGTATAATTTGGAATGGATAATACATACATCTCTAGACTAAAGAGGAAATCAACTCTATAAAGTAGAAATTGATTATAGTTTATTCAATAAAAATAAGTATAAACATATTATTTGGTAAGCCCATGCTCGAACGGGCGGGCCCATTTGAATCTCCGACGTGGCTGCCTCTCATACAACGTGAGAAAAATAGTAAACTCCAATAAAAGAATCACAAGTCACATAAGTCTTCGTATCTACTTTCTAGGGATTTCGATATCGAAACGCAGAAACATTCTCTGTTTTAATCATTATTAATGGCGTCAAACAGCAACGACAGTTTCCAGCACAGACCACGGCAGAGAAACGGACCGCCACCGCCGCGGCGACAAGGGAGAAATCCGCCGCCTCAGTATCAGCCACAGGAGAAGAGGAAACCGGTTTTCGTCAAGGTGGATCAGTTGAGACCGGGTACAAGCGGCCATAATTTGACCGTTAAGGTTGTCCATCAGAATTCCGTTCCTCAGAAGCCAGGCGCTGCTTCTTCTAACATCCGGCCTCCACGAATCTCGGAGTGTCTCGTTGGTGACGAGACTGCTTCCATCCTCTTTACAGCTCGCAACGATCAAGGTTTTCTTAAATCCCACTCTGTTTTTCTGTGATAATTTCTGCTTTTGAGTGACATCTCAAAGCCTTGACAATCCTGTAGAATTTTAGTCTATTGGAATCTGTTTCACATATCTCAATCTCTAGTAAACCATTTGATCACATTCCAAATGAGTGAAACACTTTATGCTTTTAAATCATAGTTTTCGTCAAAACCTAAAAATGTCTACTATAGTTTATAGATTTTTCGATTGTGGTAAGAACTCAAATGTTGGATGCTTGTAGCTTTTACCCACATTGATCGTTATAAGTCCTTGCTATAGTTAAGAGAGACTCTCTCTAGGATCTGTTCTACTCTGATTCTCAATTGTTGAATCAAAAAGGATAACTTAGCTAGTTTTTAAAGTGATTTTCGTATTTTGTTGCTAATACCAGTCTATTTTTGAGTCCAGTGGAGTTGATGAAACCAGGAACAACTGTAAATCTCAGGAATGCAAAGATAGATATGTTCAAAGGATCAATGAGACTTGCTGTGGACAAATGGGGTCGCATTGAGGTCATTGAACCACTTGACATAAGTGTTAAAGAGGACAACAATTTGTCCCTTGTGGAGTATGAGCTAGTCAATGTCGTTGAGGAATGATCTCTAGCGTCGAAATGCGTTTTGTTTTGCGGTCTGTACCAAGTCTAACGAGGAAGAAGAAATTTAAATATATCTTATGGAGTTACAAGTTTGCTATTTATCTACTTGAAGATTTGTGTTGATCTCAGGTTCTGGTGCAAGATAGGTGTTTATGCTGCTTTTGTATGGTTCTTGAAACAGTTCACATGGAAAATAACCAGTAAGGTTTTGTGTCCACATAATTCTCTGCACAATTGCGTTTTCAAGTTTTAATAGTTTTGCTTGTATATATAACATTAATCAAAGCAAATACTTTTTGAAGTTATACCTAATAGAAACCATTCTTGCAATGGAGCAACTAAGTTTACAAAAGTAATCAAACTTTGTGGCATCCAAAAGTTAGCAAGTAAACATCATAATAAAATCAACAAAAGAAATACCTTATCTAAAGCCACAAGCAAACAAACCCACAGAACCAGTTTATAACTTAGAGAGCAATGTCTAGCAGCATGTCTCTCATGCCATATATGTTGTCCCTTCCTTGCGAATGACGGTGATTGCTTTGAACAGCAGAAGCACCTTTCATGGATTTCCCTTCAACACAAGGAACAACTGTTGCAGATGCAACAGTCATGGTTTCATGGATTAATGGGAAACCAAATAACCTGCACCTGCCTGAACCTTTATGATGATCCTCTGGACCCCTTGAGTTCGCTATCAACGCGGAAGATGGTGATGATGACACTGAAGATGGCGAGAGGATATGCGTACTAAAGTTCTGGAACGGACCACACCAAATGTTCCTCTGGCTCAACCCATGTGGCCAATGATCAGGCACTGAGTAGGCTGGAACTGTTTCTTGACCTTGTAAGACCTTCTGGAACCCAACGGAGTCACCAAAGTCTGTTCCTTTGAAGCGTCCTCCCCTGGCACTGGCACTGGCGCCACCATCCCTAGACGTGTAACCTTGAAAATTTTCTTGACCTTGCAAGACCCTCTGGAATCTTAAAGACTCCTCAAAGTCTGAAGCGCGAATCCCTTCTGAAACATAAGCAAAAAAACCAGTGCTAAACGTTGAAAGAGAGGCGAGAGAAGATTACATTGGTGGTAAAGACAAAGAACAATGTAAGTATACCAGAGACAGGAATGTGAGGTTTTCCTGAGGAAAAGTCAATCCTGCTTCTCTTAGGACCAGTTGTTATGAAGCTACCTGAACCAGATGGTTCAATCTCCCATGGTGAGATGCGCTTTAGATGCCTATTTGCCTCAGTGTCGTCCCACCTTACCTAAATACATAGTCAAAACATCTTAAGAGACTTAAACCAAACCAGTGACTTCTTAAAAGATCTTACCGAAAGGCATCTCCATTTTGAACCAGGCCACCTTGTAGGATCCAAGTCATTGATTCCAGTTATCATCCCATGTGATCTAACAAAACAAGCGACACATTTTAGATAAATGGAAGGTGTGGAGGTTCTCTTAAAGCTTAAGCTATAACCTTCTATCAGAGGCCTCTTCAGAATCAACCTTGGCTTTGAATCTCATCCCAATACAAAACGGATAGTCAACCATCTTCAAGAACTTCGTTGCCGGGATTATGAAGTTTGACCAGCTTGCCCTGACAAGGTTTTGCTAAATGTTACAATTGCAAAAAACTATTATTAAATGCAGACTTCCTGGCCTTAAACAGTTCTAAAACACCGTATATAACTAAGACTTGTTTTCAAATTAACCACAAGGAAACAATCAACAAGAAAGATTCACAAGTGAGGCCTAAAGAGATACCGATTGTGATCTCAAAGTGTAATCGAAAATGCTTACTTAGGGTTGTAGTAAATGCTGAAAACGCTGTGACTCGATATGGCGCGAGCTACTTCAGAGAAATTGTTGTTGTGGTTCATATTCTGCATATGCTGAGTAGAGAAAGCAGAAGAAGCACATTTGAATTGAGCAGCTCTTCTAACTCCTAGTCGCAGTTTACCATCATCACCTCTGAAATCAGAGAAACATATAATCACAAATCGAAACATATATCACCAAGAACAATAAAAGTTTTATAACTACCTGAGGAATAGTACAGCATCTCCAGAGACTAGCTTCTTCTTGTTCACAAACGCACTCCACCCAGTAGTGAGCAAATGCCTCCTAGGTTGTCCTAAAACAGACTCAAATTTTCAATCTACTGTCTCAAGACAAACACAAGCAACAAAATTACCTCGATAAATGTGACGAAATCGCCACTCTAGGCCATGAAGATCCTTGGCAACAAGCTCCTGAGAAGGCCGAGGCTGGTTATAGTCCTACATCACAATATAATTAAGCAGTTAATCTCTAACTATAAGCTTATAGAATAAGAACTAAAACCCTGAATCATACAAGATGATTAATGTTACTACATAAGCTACAAATTGCAGAGAGTAAGTAGTACCAAAGGAGGGAAGCAATCTTCAGCTGCTCGACGAGGAACAGAGAATCCTCCATGTGTACTAGTATCAGAAGCAGTGAGGGTTTTACAGAACATGTGAGGAGTATTTGACTTCTTAAGCACATCATAATCTTCTTCTCCACCATCAACATCTATCATACCCTCGCGTACTCTACGCTCAATGTCCTGTAAGTAACAACAAATCAACTCAAATCTATCTCTCTTGTTTCCAAGACTTGAGCTAAAGAAAAGACTCACCTCAGACTCAGGTTGTAGAGAGACTTGAGCATAAACTTCATCTGTAGCCGTCTCTGCCTACAAAATCAAATGCAAATTGAGCAGAAGGCATAAATGCCACAAGAAGAAACGCAAATGGAGCAAAAAAGGGAAACTTTTCTAAAAATAGACAATTTAATAACCAGAAGGCACAAATCTCCAAACTTTATCTCGAAAATCCCAACTCAGATTCACTAAACAAAACAATAAAAAATCGAGACTTTCGTTCTCTCCATGAAAAGAAAAACAAAACCCATGTCTCTAATGTACTAGTTAGTAGATAAGAGGATTTATAAAGACATACGTGAAGCTTGACATCGAGAATACGACAGAACACGTGAGGAGGAAGCCCGTAAATCGCGGCGGAGAAATCGGGGGCTTGTTCCAAATGTCCCTGAGGGAAATACAACACAATGCTTCCTCTTTTTGGGAGAGAGATTAGTGGTCCAGCACAAGCGTGCCATAGCTCCAAACAAACCCCACCAGAGCTTAAACACGACCCACTTATGGCAGAGGAAGACGATGAAGGCGAAAGTGACCCAGAAGCAATAGATGGTGTTTCGTCTTCCTCTGTATCCATCACGTTAAGATCGAATAAACCACCCATTAGAGAGAGAGAGATTAAAGATGAGAACTTTTTTTTAACAAAAGGAGGAAAATTCAGAGGAGTTTCTTCATGACTTTGGAAACTTTATCCTCTCGGAAAAGAAGGAAGTGCTGCACAGTGATGAGTGAGTCTTAAAGCCGTGGGAAAAGTGGTTTCCATAAAAACCCAAGAGTTTAATTTCATGGAGATAAATTAGAAAAAAGGAAAAGGAAACATAAAGTTTTCATTTTTATTTATTATTTTGAGAATGTTAAGAGGAGAGAGAGGATCAGAACGGAGCAGACTGAGTGCTCTGCACAGTGCCTCTGCTACGTCTGGTGACTGATGTGTGTTGTGTGGCTTTTAGACCTTTTGTGTGTAGAGAGAGAGAGAGACTTTAAGTGGATTAGATTTTTGATAGATTGTTTTGCTTCTTCTTTTTTAATTTTAAATTCTGTTTACGCAACAGATTCTTGCAATGTTCAATTTACAAATATGTATATATAGGGTATTAACCACTTTACAAAATGATTTGCCAAAAAATAATGGCTTCACTAACATTGACTTAAAAAAGCCAAAAACAAATTAAGTTATATATATTAATATTTGTTGTTTTTTCTTTGTTATAGTATTACTATTTGTTGTTGACAAAAAATACATATTTTACTACTAGTATTTGTTATGGTGGAAAGGGTGTTGAAAGAAATATCAAAAGAATGATTTTAATAGTGGTGACATACTTTTAGGGATTGATGCACATTTACGAATTGTTTAAACTATTTATCCATTATTATATGTAGTTCTTATGTTTTTGTGTTTGTGGTGTAGATTTGGCAAGCCCTTACATTCTAAATTTATGTACTTTCGTGACTGTACAGTATGACCAAGGATAATTTATTTCAAATTCTTTATCAGTTTTTTTTTATATTTTCAAATTATGTTATTTTATATTTTTAATGTAAATTTCGTTATTAAATTTCATATTTTATTTTAAATTATTTTTAAAGATCAATATTTTTTTATTAAGAATATAATATAACTTTAATATATTTTCCTTAATATATATTAAAAATTAGTATAATTTTTCCTATTGATTCTTTCATGATTACACTAAATATAGTAAAACACTATAACATTGGTACAAAATTTTATTTTATTTTTTTGGACCAGAGAGTTTGGGGCCGAAACTCGTAAATCTCCTCAGGACGAGACCCAAACCATGTTGTATAACTCTCCTATGTAGAGCATATCCTTCCCAACATGAATCAGACTCGTGACCTCCTATACCCTTACGTTTTCGGGATCTAGAGGCTTAACCACTAAGCCAACTCATCGTTGATAATTTAATTTTTTATAGATCAAAGAATGTATTATATTAAAATAAATAGAATTTGTAATTTTTTTAGTATTGTGATTATATTTTTCAGTTAAATATTATTTATTCTTCTACATGTTTTAATTAATTTGGAATAACAATTTGAATAGCTTAAAATTTTAATTTGCAAAATCTACTAAAATTAATAACAATATTGATTAAAACTATAAATAATAAAATTAAAATGAACTATTAGATAATAAATTACAAACATATAATTTACATTTTGTTTAAATTTGAATGCAATATATTTTAGTGTAATGTAATTATGCTCACCAATATCATTATTATCATTTTTATTATATTAAGTAATTATAAAAATAACAAGTATTTAGAATTTTTCTAAATAATAAAGAAAAACTTTGATTTAGTAACATAATAATAGAGAATATTATTTTTAGTGTGAAAACTAGTGTTGTGAGTGGAAAAAAAACATTATATCAAAATATACAAAAATAATGTAATTCTCAATATTAAAATAGTGTGGTGGTTGAAGATAGTCTAATACAATACAAAACAAACAAAAAAACTCCATTAACAGTCTTTAATACCAAAGAAAAAGCTCCTCTGTATTTGTTGATGGACCTTATAAACGGCAACATTTATTAGTAGTCCCAATTTCTAATTAACCCTACCTAATTCCGTTGTTGAAACGAGGGAATTATTGCTATATCTACAAAATGTGGTCCATAAATGGTTGGACATATTGAGAGAAACAAATGGTAGGGATTATATATTTTTGTGGTACGATGAGGTTTCGAAATTCTTATTATTATGTCTTCCCATATAAGGAACAAACTTTATCGTACCACATTTTGAATTGTATTAGATTTTAAAGGCAATTAGTATATGAACTAACTTAATCGTACCACTTTTTGAATTGTATAAGATTTTAATGGCAACTGGTATATAATCGAAGCTGTTTCGGGGTTATGTTTTATTAAGGGTGAATTTGTGGAATGTACATATCTTTTACTAAATTAGGTGAATATAATTAGTTTTTTGGTTTTATTATACCACCATTATCTTTTTTTAACCCATTCTCTCCCTCTTTCTCTCTCTCTTGCAAATTTATTTTTTTATTAGACAATTGTTATTTTCACCCCCTCATCTTATTATTACCAATTAATACATTGATATTCAAATTCATAAAAAAACACAATGTTATATAAAAACCACATTTTTTTCTAAATATAACATGATTAAAATTATTTACATTGGATATATATTTAATTCAATAGTGAATAGTAACCATAAACCCAAAATATAAACCATAAACCTTAATATATACCTTAAATCCCAATATATACCATGAACCAAAAATATATATCTTAAACCCCAAATATATACCCCAAACCCCAAATATATACCCTAAACCCAAAATATGTACCCTAAACCCCAAAAATAAATTTAGTAGACGGTATATCTGAAGTAGTTTGTATATTNAAAAAAGCTTTATTTGTATTATATACTCTAAACCCCAAATATATACCCTAAACTCCAAATATATACATTAAACCAAAAATATATAACATAAACCCAAAATATGTACCTTAAACCCCAAAAATAAATTTAGTAGACAGTATATCTGAAGTAGTTTGTATATTCTGGAAAATGGTGGAAAAAAGCTTTATTTGTATTATATACTCTAAACCCC
>OVAV01000891.1:0-15402 GCA_900406375.1 Iberis amara | reverse complement strand
CAATAGTAATTGAAGATAAGAACAAAAAAATACACAGTCTTTTTTTATTTACAAAATTAGAGTAGAATATTCTCATTATGAAACAGGATGTTTCATTTCTCTGAAATCGAAAAGATCTGCAAACAAGCTCCGATTCAACAATGGTTGAAGAAATCCTAACGAGGATAAAATGGTAATAATTTAAAAGTATTAACCCATGTGTTTATTACATTAACGGAGCTGTTAAGATGATAAACGGAACTGAGACAAAATTTCAATTTTAAATTGTTTGTGAATTAAATTGACAACGAGTTTGTGTATTTTTAAGGTTTTTTCCCAATTTTATATAGTGGATAAAAAAAAGTTACTTCTTAGAAAAAGGGAAAAACGATAACGAAAATGAAAACTTCATCCCCAAAATTTTGAAATTCAAATCCGCGCTTATAGTCCCTCGCTCAATCTCGAGAGCAGGTCGTCGGCGATGTTTTCCGGCAGGGAGAACCCGCAGGGGGCGGAGAACTTCAATTTGGAGAATCTTTTCGAGAAGATGTTTGAGAGTAAGAAGCAGATCGTTGAGCAGGCCAAGCACCAAGCAGATCTCCATGACCGGCATTTAGCCTCCAAGTGCCTACTTTCCGGAGTCTCTCTTCCTCCGTGGCTTTGGTCTCCGTCTCTACCTTCCCAAACTTCCGGTAGTTGTTAATCTGATATTATCCTCAATTTCTGACCGTGCTCAATTTTTATAGTCCAGTTTTTTGTTCGTAGTACTGATAAATGTAGTTTTTTGGCTTATTTGAGCAAATGAATAGCAGTCTTCGGTTTTCCGAATCAATATTCTTAGATTCCTTCTTCTCGTTAATGCATTTGGCGTGGTTGATGCCAGGAAGTTGTTTGACACTTTAAAGGGAAACAAATTGAAAGTTTATTAAGCGTATTTTTGTATAATTGATGTCGAATTACTCAGTTTTAGGGGGTGTAATGGTTCATAAGAATTATGTGATATTGCTGTTCCTATATAGTAAACACGGTATTTGTGCTGAATTCTAACCACACTGTAGAATTAGATTCTCATTCTTACATAGGAGTAAAGAATTGCTAGCTTGTTCAAACTATCGACTTAAGTATTCCATCAAGACTAGTATTAACTTGTATATCTGTTTCAATTACGCTTACAGAAATGAGATTATGTTGGCCACTCTTATCGTGATATTTGTTTTCCTCAGAGTTGCATAAGGAGGAGATTATTTCAGGACTCCTATTTCCTCAGTCAAGACCTCCCATCACTTGTCCTAGCAGTCTCCCCTTTTCATATCAACAGCCTGTCTGTTTTCCAGTTGACAGTGTAGTAAGAAAAGACTTGACATATGTGGTAAATAATCCTTTCGAAGAGCAGTTGTTTGAAGAAGAAGAACAACAACATGACCTCTCACACAACTTAGTCAGAGGTACTTCAAATAATTCTCGGCAGAAGGATGCTCATATTGCATCACCTAAGGATGTCCGTGAGGAGGGACTGCCAGAAAGTGTGTCAATCTGTTGCAGAGAGAATCAAAGCTGTCTGTCTCCTAAATACTCCCAGAATCAGAGAGTTGTAGGCAGTCTTGATGTTACATCTCCTGGATGTAGTCAAGGGAAAACGGTTCCCAAAAGTGTCTCAACTACTTGTTGTGAGCAGAATCCACCATCTCCCGGAAATTGTCAAGATGAAACTGAACCAAACACTGGCCTTGACCCTGTATTACCACTTGCTAAGATTCAGAGATCAAAGTCACGTCAAAAAGCTTTGGAGATTCGTAGTAGTGCCAAAGCGTCGAGAAGCCGTTCAAACAATAGAAATGAGCTTAAACCTTCTCCCGTTGGAAATACAGGCCTTGGGATTGCTTCTTTAAGATCCGAGAGTGTTACTGATATAAAGTTATTTAAGCGTGATGAGAATGATGAAGGTTGTCAAGGAAAAGTAGAGAGCAGTAAATCTAAAGGTGAAGAAGGGGATCAATTTATTAAGTTCAATTCAACAACAGAATGTTCTACCCCACATCAGGTCGTGGACTCAGTGCAAAAAACATCCAGTGGGGATGTTTCTGCTTCTATTGTACCAGAATCTCTACTCAAGCATGTAAATGAAATGGATACTTTGCAGTACAGTGAGACGATTGAGAAAGTGTCTGCCAAAGTAGATGAGCAGGTGAGTGATCCCCAAAGCAGTAGTTGCATTGAAAGAGCTTATCTCAATGGAGGGACTAGATCCAAAAGCTCGAGTCAAGATAGCTCTAAGAGGAAACATCCCCAAAGCAAAAGTTTCAGTGAAATAGCTTATCTCGATGGTGGTACAAGATTTAAGAGCTTGAGTCAAGGTGGCTCCAAAAGGAAACGTCAGAAATCCAGCAACTTCTTTTCTGGTGACTTCTCGTCAAGAAATTCAAATCCCTCTTACTGTGTTGATCATGAGGTAGAATTACCCCAGGTAGTAGCTACGACTAATGAAGTTTCTGTGGTGACAAATGCTCGAACAAGCATCTTTCAAGCTGAAACCACTACAAGATCTGGAAGTAATACTCGAGCAAGTATATCCAAGACCGAGCATACAGGTTTTTTTGAGTCAGCTTCAATTGACGTTGAGCTAATAGATTCAGTTTCATTACTTCAAGGTGGCCATGTAAAGGAGTCACTGAATCCCTCTACTGTTGATGGTGAAGGTGGCCATGTGATGGAGACAATAATTCCCTCTACTGCTGATGTTGACAATTTAGTAGTTGAAAATATTACCAGTGATGATCAATCAAAAGAAACTGGTACATGTGTTGACACTAACAGGTGTTCAGGTGCTGAAAGGGCAAGCCAAACTGGCATCCCCACAAATGAGGCGACATTTGGGGGTACAATCGAAGACTCTGTCTCCAAGACCAATTATAAGGGCTTTGTTGAGTCCTCTTCTGTTGAACTGCAGTCGAGACTCTTAGTAATGCAATCAAATGATAAAATTGTACTGGTGAAGCCCGTTACTGTCACCACTTTATTAGTGAAGGAAGATAAAGATGGTGAATCAATTGAAATTGACAGTATTTCAGAACCCAAAAATTTAAGCCAAATTGACGTCATGGCAGTTGAGCCAGTGATAGTTAAGTCCACTCTCCAGGAAAGTGGTACACCGAAAAATTTGATTGACCATAATGAAAGATGTGATACTAGTTGTGTGCCAAAGAAAGTGCAGCCACAGGGTTCATTGACCAAAGCTGAAAGTAACCAGTGTCATGGAAGAATAAGTAGACCAAGAAACTCACCCATAGAAGAAGAAGAAGAAGAAGAAGCAGCAAATGATTACAAGGCTCTTTCTGTTGGCTATGATCATAAGTCGGCTGATGAGCAGCTTGCAGTTAGAGCAGGAAACTCATCGTTTAGAACCAGTGATCACCTTGTGTGTATGGAGCCTGAATCACCCCATTGTGATGATAATGAAGAACGCAAGTTCAACCAGATTTCAACGAATAGTCGAGAAAAAGCTACAATGGAGAAGGGGCCAACACCAGCATCTGCGGAAAGGGTGTTTCCATCTCTCACTGATTCTGAAGTCAATCTCTCAGCAGACAATGAAATGAATGACATTAGTCACTTGAAGATAAAAATGGTACTAGAAACGGAATCGAATAGTCGAGAAAAAGCTACAATGGAGAAGGGGCCAACACCAGCATCTGCGGAAAGGGTGTTTCCATATCTCACTGATTCTGAAGTCAATCTCTCAGCAGACAATGAAATGAATAACATTAGTCGCTTGAAGATAAAAGGGGTACTAGAAACGGAATCGAATGCAAGCCACACTGGCTTAAAAGTGAGAGAGAATGATCCTCCAGGGTCAAATACGTGCATTGGTAACATAGATGCATTGGCAAATAGACCTCAACATAAAACATTCTCTGTAGAAGGTGTTTCCCCAATTAGTAGAAATATAGCATGTACAGAAATAGGTGAATCTCATGGTCCGGAAAGCTCTGTCCGGGAGTTTTTCTGCCCTATCTCATCCGTGGCCAGTTCCCAACTGCAAAAAAAGCGGAGAAGTACCCTGGACAAACTAACTAGTAGAGTGCCTTCGTCAAGCCCAGGGGTAAATATTCTTTCCCTATGTCTTGGGACAGTTCAATATATGAGTCTTAAACCGCTCTTTCCTTCCAAATATAATTACAAGGCGTTTTTGGATCATGGTATTTTATTATTGCAGGGAGACATTCTAGATTCAGATTCTGTTAGAGAAACAGTACATGATATGGAGGAAGCCTCATGTCATAACCTCGATTGCTATGATGATGAGTTACAAAAGATGATTGAATCTGCATCTTCAGATCTCTATCCTGTTGAGCTACAAAAGATGATGGGATCTGCATCTTCAGCTGAATTACGTTTTGAAGAGGTATGTGCTGTATTTTTCACTCTTCTGAAGTTTTATGTCTTCTAAATAGTAATCTTACTACCTTGAAATGACCGCTCATTTAGAAACAGAATACTTGATTTTGAAAGGGAAACCTACAATGATACTTCAGCTGAAAGCTACCATCGTGATTAATGAGGAAGTCTCACTCTAGACCTAAGTGCCATAGGATCAAGAATCTCATAAGCTGCGCATGTGTATATACAGCTATTATCCATAGTAATTATCGATCAAAATCTGAAATCCTAATCAAAATCTCAAATATCCGTGGTCTTTTTTATATATGTTTGTTGCTATGACTCTTCTGATTTTCTATCAGAAGGTTAAGCTGCAGTACAGCACAAAAGCTTATTTGCGTACTTTTTTTCTTGTTCTGTATAATGTATTGTTAACCACAAAAAACTTTTACAGTGTCACTTATTCAAAGAAGCTGCCTTGCTTTCCTTCAGACCAGAACAGCTAAGTGTACAGCGTAGTCGAATTGCTCCAGGTGCAGGAGAAACCACTAATTCATTAGCTAGTTGTGTTGTCCGTGATTCAGATAATTCTCCTGTTTTGGAGGGATTTATAATCCAATCCGATGATGAATATCAAAGCGGTTCAAGAAACCCGATAAATCATGACAGCTTCCAACTTCCAAGAACTTCAGCAGAAAGTGCAGCCATAATGGAACAGATGTGTAAGTCTACTTGCATGACCACTCCATCATTACATCTGGCTAAATCATTTAAATTCGGTGGAGAAGTGGACTTGGATCAGTCCGTTTCAACTGAGCTGCTTGATGGCATGTATTATGGTAAAAATCTCGAGGGTAACTTTGTCTTTGATAACTTGGGGATCAACCATGATTTTACAAGAAAATCATACACTGACTGTCTGCCTTTTTATGGTGCTGGCTCATCTGCTGATTCGAAGAATCTTTGCTTGTCTCCAGCTGAGAAGTTGTGGTATAGAAATTTGCAAAAGTCTTCCAGTTCAGAGAAGCGAGTCAGTCAGACACCAGACCTACCTTGCATTAGCGAAGAGAACGAGAACATAGATGAAGAGGCTGAAAACTTATGTACCAACAATCCAAAGTCTATGAGCTCAGAGAAGCGAGGAAGTTCAGTTCCAGATCTTCCTTGCATAGCTGAAGAGAATGAAAACATAGATGAAATAACTGAAGCTGTCATTGAAGCATCTTATACAAAAAGAGAGAATGTCTCTGCTAAAAGGAAACCTCTTGGCGATGTTAATGAAGATCCTATGAAATTTCTTCCACCTGCCTCTGATGTCAAGATTCCTGTTGATAGGCAGAGTCTAGACTCTGTCAATACTACATTCAGCTTTTCTGCCAAGTCCAATCATGTCAAAAATAAAGTGGGAAAGCAGAATGGTGGTAAGCGAAGATTCACGGGTAAAGGTAAAGAAAACCAAGGAGGAGCAAGTGCTGGAAGAAATGTTAAACAGCCTAGTAGCAGAGTCAGTAAGCTTAAGTTGTCTTGCAATTCGAGTTTGACAACTGTAGGGCCGCAATTACCAGATAAAGAACCTAGGTACAACAACATTGTTTCCAACATCACTTCGTTCGTTCCACTTGTGCAGCAACAAAAACCAGCGCCTCCACTAATTACTGGTAATTGTTTTCTATTTCCACTAAGAAGGTTTTCTTTTGAGGTATTGCACTACTTAGTCGTCTGATTTTGAACCCTGTCTGCGTTACTTCTAGGCAAGAGGGATGTCAAAGTAAAGGCCCTAGAGGCTGCTGAGGCTTCAAGACGAATTGCTGAACAGAAAGAGAATGATCGTAAGGTGAAGAAGGAAGCTATGAAACTTGAACGGGCAAGGCAGGAACAAGAAAATCTGAGAAAGCAGGAGATGGAGAAGCAAAAGAAAGAAGAAGATCGAAAGAAAAAAGAGGCAGAAATGGCTTGGAAGCAAGAGATAGAAAAGAAGAAGAAAGAAGAAGAGCGGAAGAGAAAGGAGTTTGAAATGGCGGATAGGAAAAGGCAGAGGGAAGAAGAAGAGAAAAAGTTGAAGGAAGCCAAGAGACAACGTATAGCAGAAATTCAGAAACAACGAATAGAAGCTGATCAAAAGCTCCAAGCTGAAAAAGAATTAAAAAGACAAGCCGCCATGGTTAGACTCCTCCTCTTGTTCAGTTCTTAGAAACTTCGGTTGACTATTTTGATGTTGGATATTTGCTAAAGAATGAAAAACTTACATTATAGGATGCGAGGATAAAAGCACAGAAGGAACTTAAAGAAGACGATAGTAAGGCTGAGAGAAGTCGAAGACAGGCTAATGTTAAGATCCCTGATGTGAGACCAAAGAGTAATTCAAGTGAGGATACCAATGCTTCAAGAAGCTCTACAGATGATGATTTCAAGGTATAAGTACTCCCATCTTTTAGATACAGATGAGACCAGACTTAAAACATAACAATACTTGTGCTTATAGGTAATAAGCAATGAAAGGAAAATGGCTGAAGAGTCGTATGACATCTCTCCATACAAATGCTCAGATGATGAAGAAGAGGAGGAAGACGAAGATGACAACATCTCCAACCACAAATTTGTTCCTGCTTGGGCCAGGTTTTGTTTTCTCATTCTTTAATGTTCAACTCTCATTAGTCATTACCATTTATTTACCCTCAAAGTATTTTGTTTCTACAGCAAGGGGAACATTCTTCGCTCAGTCATTTCTCAACAAAACTGTGATCCCGATATTATTTTCTCTAGAAAAGGCTTCTCTGATATAAGCAAAGGTAAGATCTCTCATTTACACTTTTTAGGAAAAGAAGTTTTATAGTTTTGGCCATACTTAGGGATAAATTCTGTTTTGGATCTCCAGTTCTTTTGCCGCGAAAGTTCAAGTCAAGATAGCATATACTGCGAGGAGCCAAACTCAGATAGTCAGAGACATAACTTAAAGTAAACATCAAGTTCCTTTTTAGCCTGAGATTTAAACTCATAGAGTAGTTTGTGAATCCACTCTCTCTCCTTTGTTATGTAATATTGTAGCAAATTATCCTAATATCAAAATCGAATCTCTGAAGGTTCCTTTTTGGTTTTGTAAGCATTAGTGAGTATGGGTAATGTAATAAATTTTAATTAGCCATACCCATTTATTCCTAAGGGCTAGTTTAATTTTCTTAAAAGTATATGCTTTAGGTTCTGTGGGTTATCCTAGTGGAAAGAGCCAGGTAATGGAAGCAAGAGATGATTTTTCTTTTTCTTTATTTCAATTGATTTGTATAACAGTCTTTGGTTCAATGAGTTTTTATTGAACGATGAGGATTATGATTGCATACAAACCCATCTCAGAATCCAGATCAAAAGCTCATCTTTAGTCTCAAATTCATTATACTGATATACATCGGATGATCACATACATACATGATACATGCGTGAAAATAGTGGCAGAAGTAAAGAGAGCAATCTCCCGAAAATGGCAAAACTGTATTTTTGCTAATCTTCCTTCATCTTAAGCTCGAGTCAGTGGAGGAAGGAATCATTCTAAAAGGATATCTCTTTTTGTTTTGTTTGTTTAATATCTTAAGCACTTTAATATTATCTATTCTTATTTGCTGCCGTGTGAGTGGCAAATTTACATGTGAGCTTGTTTGGTGTGTTTTCAGCAAGAATTGTGGAAGGCTGCATTTCCCTTAGGAACTGAGATATATTTATTTTGAAGAATTAATTTGGCTTTAATTTTGAAATCACTGTTTCCATTGATAATCTTTGCTTATGGTTGTTAAAAGTATGATGACATTAGAAAAACTTAGATGCAGTTTATAATTTCAGACATTTTGAAGTAAGTTGTTTCTTTCGTTTTGTTTTCTCTTTAAAGACACAAAGCAGGAAGTGCAACAAACTCTGACAAAAATAGCTGGAGCTGTGTTGGAAATTCATGTGCTGACTTCACCTGTGTATGAAATGCAGTTTAGACAAAATCAAATGCAAAGGCTTCTTCATGTTATTCCTGTGTGTTTTTGAGGAATCTCTTGATCAAAATATTGTCGGAATGGAGACAGAGAGAAACTGGTTTATTGTGTTGGGATGGTGTCTGATGGATCTTGATGTAGACAGAATCTAGCAATTTGTCAGATTGCATCACTGGATTTGTTCCATTTTACAGTACCACTCGTGACTCGTGAGCCTGCTTATTATTATATCTTCAGTCTGTAGATTCAATCTTAGTCTTCTAACAATTTTACCCCCAGTAGTATTAAACAATTTTATTAAAAGATGTCACAACTTTACTCAACAGGATTATTATGAAATATACCAATTCTGCATTGTTTATTGGTGTAGCTTGTGATATACAAGAAACTTAAAAGGTTAATAAAGCTAGTGGGTTAAAGATATATTTTGGTAAAGTTTGTGAATGAGTGATGATGGATGACATCTTAGATTATAATTTTGTCAAATCAAAATGGTTTGTTAGGAATTTACTAATTTCTCATTCAAAGTTAAAGTAGTCATATTCATTTAATAAAGGCCAACTTGATCATGTTAATTATATTGAACAACTGGCTTCATTATTTTGACATACATCGCTTTAAATGTTTTTTTAAAACTCAAGTTAAAATAAAATAAAAATAAAAGATTAGTCATTTTTCTTTGGTTTTTTGGCTATTTTCTACAAAACTTTCAAACGCAATTGTATAGTCAATTTTACATTAAAAATTTTCCACCCAAATTATAAAAAATGCACAATTTTAATATTCATATATCTTATATATAAAATAATAAAGTAAAAATAAAATATTAAAATAAAATTATATGTGGTAAAATATTTTATTTAAATGTGTTTAAAAATATAATATACTATTAATCAAAATTACTAAAGAACTAACAAGTATTTAATAATATAATAATAGAAAATTCTGTTTACTGTGAGATGAAAAAATTAATGCTAATACTATATTAAACTAGTATCATTTCAACATAAAATAGTTTTATAGATTGAAAAGGAAAAAGAATTAAAACTATCCTAAAATTGTCTCGTACAAAAACATGATATTACAAATAATTCATAAGATAATTTTAAAAAACTTATGAAACTAAAAATATAAGAAAATTATTACAAATTGTTATTTAATATAAAGAAGAGAATTATTAGAAAATGTTCTTTAGAAGACAAAACAGTGCCAGCAAATCACTTGATTTGCATCCATATGAACCAACATATAACAGTCGTTTGCCAGCTCATTTTTCCGTTACTATAACCCGAAGACGTCAAGTCACTTCGTCTAACTCCGTTAACCTAAACCGTTACAGACATCACACAGAGAGAGATAAAGAGAAAGACAGAAGCAAAAACGAATTTTTTTAGAAAGAAAAAAGCAAACAAACAAAAAAAAAAAAAGAGAGAGAAAAGAGAAAGAAAAATCCCAGATTCTCTCTCTTCTCCGATCAATTTTCTTTTTGTTTTCCTCTCGTTTTCTCGGCGGCTTCTTCTCCATATATCGGAGTCGTTTTCCATATTTTCTTGAGAAAGTTCTTTCTCCTTCCTCCCTCTAGACGCCATGTCGGTACGTTTAATCGTCTCTCCTTAATCTTTATTCCCTATGATTCTTTCTGCCTTGAGAACACTTTTTCTTTTCCTGAGAAGTTTATGTTGCTATCTTAGATTTTCGATATAAGGATAATGAAAAATCAGATGTGTGATTGTGATTCAGATGAGCTATTGTTCTGGATCTTGGATTTTATGTTTTGGATTTCTGATTTTTTGGCTTTTATATAATTTGAGTTTTGATTGGTTACGTTTAGATTTTGATATGTTAACCTGGAAGAGTTATTAGTGGTTGATTTCTCTTGTAGCTTAGATTTTGATATTTGTTATTTATCAGAATTTTTTTGGTGTGTTAGTCTATCTTTTTATTTTCCCCAGATCGTTGTTGTGAATAAGGCATGAACATTATTGTTTAGGGACAAGCAAAAGACTTTTGAATTGTTTGCTGTCTAAATTAAAATCACCAGTTTGAAAACTTGGGTTTTTCTTACCTAACAAAAGGATATAAAAACAAAGTGGATAGGAACTTTAAAATTTCTCATATGATTGGTTTTGGTAATCATCTTGACTTATTGTGTGTTATGTTTGCTTTAAGATGGAAAGTTGGGGCTATTGTACAATGGAGTTATGAAATGTTTATCTTTTGTTTAGAGTTTAGACTCATTTTAGAAAAAACCATACACTTAAAAACATGTAAGTAGACAAATCAATTTATATAATTAGAAGCACCAAGAGCTGCACATGGAGTGAGTTAACGATCTCTAGATGTTTTGTTGGTTTCAACATATGTGTAGGAAGACAAAGGTCGTCCCTTGCCAAAGTTTGGTGAATGGGATGTGAATGATCCAGCATCAGCAGAAGGTTTCACTGTGATATTCAACAAAGCT
Organism: Iberis amara; assembly: GCA_900406375.1. NCBI lineage: Eukaryota > Viridiplantae > Streptophyta > Magnoliopsida > Brassicales > Brassicaceae > Iberis > Iberis amara. The sequence goes on along the minus strand of OVAV01000891.1, from coordinate 4,617 downwards.
AGGGATGAGAAAAAGACTGGTGGCAAACCTGGATCACCCGGTAAATCCACCGAGGGTAATGTTAAGTCTGGAGGAGATCCTAGTAAACCCCAGCCTGTAAGTTTCTTCTTCTTCTTCTTCTTCTTCCTATTTTTCTCATTGATTCGAAACTTGATCCATTAACACATAAAATGGGATAATCATTTGGTTTCAGAAAAAATGGCTGTGCTGCATGCAGTCTCCGGCTGTAGACGCTTGACAGACAGACACAACGATGGATTTGGTTGCTGCCTGAAAAAACATCTGAAGCAATCTTCTTTTTTATGTTTTATTGTCTTTCTTGAAAAATTACCCACACACAAAGATGCTTCTAAAGCCCTCTTTTTAATTAGTATTACGATTTATGATGCCTTCTTTGAAGTTTCTTCTTCTAAAAATGCTGTAAAATCGTGTTGCAAAACCTGAAAGAATACAAAAACGCCTGTTACTTTGTCTATATATGTAATGATTTTTCATGGATTTTTTCTAAAATATTTATGTTGTTTTATTTCTTGATCCTATTGTTTTGCATTTTACCATATCAAAAAAATTACTATGTTTTTTCCTCATTATTTTCAACAGAAATAGATCTCTTGAATTAACACTTTGGTTGAACATGCACAAAACTAAAACATTAAACCAAACACATGGAGGTTGAGCATATTGATGGGCTTTGACTGAGCCTATAGTGTATATTCTAACTATCTTATCATCAAATTTGAAAGCAAATACTGTTGCATTTAATGCAGACTAGCCTTGGGATAATATCATCTCCAATTGTGTTTTATTTTCTATTTTAAAAGAAAACATGTTCCAATAATATATATATATTTAAATGAATAGTGAAAGAATATTATTCATTCTTAAAACACAAAAAATTTATAATTGAAAAAATCACCTTCGAGAAACAAAAAGAAACTTAAATTGTTTTTTTTTTTTAATTTATTTCTACTTTATCTTAAAATAAAATATATTTTTGGTTATTGACATATGTGTTATTTTTCTTATCATTTTTAACCGTTAAAACATATAAAAATATATAAATATATATTAAAGATAAAACTTAAATTTTATGATTTATATTAAAAAAAAACTTGTAAACAAATTGAACATACATCGAGTGTTAACTAGTAGTAAAACATAAATGAAATACTTAAAATATTATGCCTTGTATTTTTAATTTTATGATGATGTTTATTTCGTGCTAATTAGTGATTTATTAAACTAGCTATAAAATAAGTTATTTGGATAAATTAGTAAAGTTAAAAGGTATTATAAACAATTAATAGTAAAACGTAATTTTATTAAAATATTGCTTTTAGAATGAAAATAGAGTGAATTGCACTAATAATCAATTTTAGGTGGTAAATGGCTCACAGCTGTGAGTTCCGCCACATGGATTTGAATCCCGGCCACCGTCAATTAACATGGGGTGAATTTCGACGGCCCTCCTGGATACCTCTTGGCGATTGCGGACGCTTTGGCCCTAGTCGGAGTCCTTCGAAGCTCCGGATACCAGGGTCATAAAAAAAAAAAAAAAAATTCACAAAGTAACCATTGTGATATAATATTAGTTTTCTAAACATAATATACATCTTCTATCTCTTTTCACCCTTCTCTCAGTATCTCTCCCTCTCTCACTCTCTCTTTTCTATTTAATTATAAAATTCCACCTTTTATTCTTTTTAGAAATTAAAACATACAAATTAAAATATCAAAATAACACAATGTTATCTAAAAAACACATTTTTTAAATCTAATATGATTAAAATTATTTAAAATGGACTTAAATTTTATAAAATAGTGAATAATGACCATACCCAATATATAAACCCTAAACCTTAAACCAAAAAATAAACCCTAAACACAAAAAATATAAATCCTAAACACAAAACATAAACCCTAAACACAAAAATATAGACCCTAAACACAAAATATAAACTCTAAACACAAGAATATAAACCCAGACACAAGAATATAAACCCTAAACACAAAATATAAACTCTAAACATAAAATATAAACTCTAAACACAAAAATATAAACCCTAAACACAACATATTAACCATAAACACAAAATATAACTCTAAACACAAAAATATAAACCCTAAACACAAAATATAAACCTTAAACACAAAATATAAACTCTGAACACAAAAATATAAACCCTAAACACAAAATATAAATCATAAACATAAAATATAACCTAACATAAAAATATAAGCTATAAATACAAAATATAAACCCTAAACAAAAAATATAAACCCTAAACCCAAAATATAAACCCTTAACACAAAAATATAAATCCTAAACTCAAAATATAAATCTTAAACCCAAAATATAGTTAGGTAGTCTGAGTATCTAACATAGTCCGACTATTAAAGAGAGGTTAAAAAAAGACACATGTGGTTGAGAGAGAGAATGTGCAAGGGTTAACAAGGATTTTTTTTAAATTGGTACATAAATCGTATGAGATATGTGTTCAATTCTTAATTATAAGTGTAAAAGAAGTTATCTATTGGTATTTCCCATGAAAATAAGCAAACTAGTGGAAACCTTATAATTTGTTGGAAATATATTTGTTGAATATTGAACCCTTTTTCAACTGATAATACATATAAAGATATTTAACCCCAAAAGTCATGTTGCAAACTGACTAAACAGAAATTAAAAGACAATAATTCACATATAGTCCAAAAGTTTTATGGGAATCGAAAGCCTGCATGCAAATTCACCTTCAGAGAGATAGATTGTAGATTAGGAAACCCAACCTAGAGCAAGTAATTCTAAAAGCCTAGCATCAAAGTCAAAACATAAAATCTCTGTTGAGAGCAATGAACCGGATATATAGAAAGAACGGTTGACGACTGAATTCTCAACTCAAACAGTCGAAGAAAGCTGGCAGAGATACCACCAAGATGCTGAAACTGAAAAACTAAGGTCAAGAGAAGCTAATAATTAGAAACGTAGGAAAGGTTGACCAAGGAAGAAACCGATGTTGAACTAGAGAGACACACAAGACAAATATGGCAAGACAATAAAATTAAACACAACATGATGGGATCTAGAAAAGAAAAACCTAGAAAAAAACAAATCTAACAAATCGAGAAGACACAAAAACGGTGAGGAGCATATTACAAGAAAGACCAGGTGAACTAAGCCAAATCGACTTAACCCGAAGACCGAAGACGGTTGTTGGAGAACCAGAGGATAAGTGGGAGCAGAGGCCAGATGAACGGCTCAAGCAGAGGATCTAAGACGCCATCAAACCGAAACCACAACCAGTCAATCTCAGCTGAGACGCAACGTCGACTCACAGGAGTAGACAACGTGTATCCAGAGGTTGAGAGACATGCCGACGAGAGACCCCTCACTACTGGAACAGATCTACCGTCGAAGAAGGAAGAAGACGGATGACATAGCAGCAGGGACCTTCAAGACTCTACAACCACTGGAGCAAAACAAAAGAGAGGAAGGGAGTGGCACCGACGACGAAGGCCGGGACCACTCCCAGCGTCGGAGGAACCCTAGAAAATATTTAAGATTTTGATATAAGGATAGTTTAATTAGTCTGAACCCTTACTAATGTTGGATCATTTTTTAATTATGTTTTTCACGGATGCTCTAGTTTAATGTAAAATCAACTATTAGAGATGTCCTAATTTTCTAATGGACATAGCTATTCTAAAAATAAAATTTGAAATAAAAATATCCACCGATCCCACTAATTTCTGTAAGGATATTCTAAAAATGAATAACATTGTGGAAAATAGCCTTATACATTATTCCATTTTTGGTATAACCTCGTACATTACTCGAGTTTGGAATGAGAATGGAGTAATATAAGGTTATTTGAGCAAAACTCTCATTTGAGTAATGTCTTTTTCTCATCCCACTCAATTTCATTTCTCATTTCTGTTTTGAAGCGAAACATTCAAACTAACTCAACTCGAAAATGGATTCACACATTATAAATCTTCTAAAGCGAGGGACAATATTGAACATCAAATGTAAACCGCTCAATTATAAATTTAATGTGAAAATTTCTCAAGTTGATGTCGTTAATGGATAAATCTTTCCATTTACTTTGGCGCTAATCTCTAAATGATGTGTGCCAAAACAACATTGATTTAGTAAGCAACAACACGATTGTTAATAAAATAAAATAAAAAACAATATGGTGTTTTTACATCTCAAAAGCTAACAAAAATTTTCAAATTTCCACAATCCCCAAATAATGTACTAATTTTATTGTGAAATTCTCAACCTAACATTTCTAATCCATACTTAATAGTCGTCCTACAAATTTTTTGAATCTGTAATCAAATTGGCCGGATTCCACATCATACATGTCGTTTTCCTACAAACTAAAACGTAGAGTCTTGATTGAAAGGATGGTCTTTTTAAAACTGACATTAACCTAAGAGGTTTCAACATTACATTTATATTTGAGAGGTTTCAATTCAGTGAGTCTTTACTTGAGAGGAATGTGTAATTTTTTATAGACTTAGAGCATCTCCGATCTATTAATCTATTTTTCACTCTATTATAAAGTGACTTTAAAATAGAGTTGAGTTTTGCTCCAACCCACCACTCTATTT
>OVAV01000890.1:0-15406 GCA_900406375.1 Iberis amara | reverse complement strand
TGAAATATATTTATAAAATTTAGATTATTAAAATTATTTATTTTAATTAATAAACTAACCTAACATATATTTTTAATTATCTATCTATATATTATATTTTTTAAATGGTCCAACTTACATAATAAATAATGTATGTTTAGTTTGTTTTATATTATAAAATTATATATTTTCTATATTACACCTTTACTTCAATATTTACATATTTATATTTGTAAAAAAATTTCATAGTCATTATATAAATATTTATATAATAATACATAAAATTTATTTAAAATACTATAATTTTTAATATATATTTTATAGCATATTTTTACGAATTGTGGGGGCAGTATGAAAATGAAAAAGCAAATATTTTTTTCGTAAAAAAAAAGCAAACATTAATGACTTGAAACCCAAAAGTTTTGGTGGGCTAAAAGAACGGGCTCAATTTCTCTCATTAGTATTTTTAACCCTCTCTCTCTCGTTCGACGCAGAGGAAAACCCCTCGACTCGGCGACCGACTCTTCTTCTTTCTACCGGCGGAGAGAAATTGATACCTGTTTTTGAAATCTATGGATAATGAAATATAGGTCTAAAGATGTTTGAAGGGCTTGTGCGACAGTTGTTGTTAGGGTACTTAGGTCGCTACATCAAAGACATCCACAAAGACCAGCTCAAGATCACTCTCTGGAATGGTATTTTCACGTCATCTTTCTCTCTTCTCTCTTTCAACGAAAATCGCATCTCTATATTGGATTATATACGCTTATTTTGTGCTTCTAACTGCAGAGGAAGTCCTTCTGGAGAACGTGGAACTGATTCTCGAAGCTTTCGACTATTTTCAGTTGCCGATCGCTCTCAAGCAAGGTGATACAATTGATTATTTTACATTCGATGCTCTACTCTGTTTCAAATCCTTTATTTTTGGTCCTGCAGGACGTGTTGGCAAATTGAGCATTAAAATTCCATGGAAAAAGCTTGGCAGGGATCCCATCATCATACTGCTTGAAGATGTCTTTGTATGTGCATCACAACGCAATGATCAAGAGGTGATTGATTCCCTCTGTCTAATATTTTGTACATGACAATCCTTTACACTTTACTCAAATGTTTTCATGGTTATTACAGTGGAGTTCAGATGTGGTTGAGAAAAGAGTTTTTGCTGGTAAGAAAGCTAAGCTTGCTGCTGCAGAACTGGCTAAATTATCCAGACGTGTCTTCGGTGAGCTATATACTTTACTGTTCTACTTTGTCAAGCCTTGGTTTCTGTTACATTGCATTAGTTATATTGTCTTTAAAGATTAGTCTTATTTAACTTTTGGTTATTAACCTCTTCCATTCTTTTTTTTTATTCATCTTTGACAGACAGTCCAGCAGGGAATCCTTTTATGTCATATATTGCAGCCAAGGTGACATTATGTTCTGCAATTTAAACATCTTACATTTTCTATATTATGTTTAGTCTGATGATGTGTTTTAATTTTTGAGTAATTGTAGATCCTCTTGCATTTCGATGAGTTTATCAATCATTTCTTTGCTTCTTTCTACTATATTAATTTCCCTTCTCTGTTGCCTTAGATTCTTGATAGCATTCAAGTTTCCATCAGAAATTTCCACATCTTATACTCCGATGCACAACCTCAATCGGTAAGTCACAAGCTTCATAAGTTTAATTAGGTTGTTAAGATATATGCCGGCGATTTATTATTCCCCTTTGCAGTTTGTGAAAATTTATGTATACATAGGTAATCTTAATGTACTCGTGGTTCATTCTTTAGAGCATAGTATTTATCATGGCGGATTCAAATTTAGATTCAGGTGTACGAGTAGGGTGATCCTATATTACTATCAGTCTTTCTAAAAATTCGTTAAGAGTGTAATTTGTATCATCATTTGGTGTTTTCGCTTCTCCACTTTCATATATTTGACTCTAAACTACTGTTTGCAGGTACAAGTTGTATTAGGATTGCGGTTTAAAAGCTTAACAGTTACTAAACAAAATCCAGTTGGGTAATCTCTTGATGCACCTTCTATGGCACTTTAAAATATATTTCACTTCTGTGTTTGATTCCTAGATTTGCATTACTATATGCTAGGGTTATGAATTACTTTGTGTGAGAGCAAGTAGCATACAGCATTATAAATATCTCCCAATTGCCTATTTCATTTTACCCACTCTTGTGTTCGATTTCTTGTACCTTTGCTTTAACTTTATGATAAGGAGATGTGCTTTGAATTACAATGTGAGACAGCAAAGAGCATATCCCACTATAAATTTCTCTTAACTGCCTCCTCTCTTACTATAATGTTCCTTAATACCTATCTCTTCCATGAAGTAATTTTTTTTTTAGTATAGTCAATATTTGTGGTTAAAGCATCTTGAGATATCTTGACATGGTGTCTATACTCTATATTGAATATCAGGCCATCAGTTGGTAGGGTAAGAGGAGGGCAAGTGAATAAACTTGTGGAGATTGAAGCTTTAGAAATTTATTGCGACATTTATGATGGGAACATGGACTTTTTGATTGATGAAAAGGGAGATTTTGATAATTGGTGCCAGTCGAGACAGCAAAGCGAGAAATTTGGTTATTTATTGAAGCCAATCCATGTTTGCGTAACACTGTTGGTAATGGAGCTAAAACCGTGCCATTTATTTGTTGCCTTTAAACATCTGTTATCATCAAAGCTTTGTTGCTTCTTTAAGGCGCTGCATGGTGGTCCTAGCTCTAGGGTTATATGTTAAAATGAGGCACACACTATTATATGTTATATCTGCTGTAGTGAGTTTATCTTGATTACCTGTTGGCCTATGAAATTAGGGATCAGTCTAATTCATTTCTTACAACCAATTCCTTTTATGATTTAACTAAGAGCATATCCCCAGGTTAAACTCATTTCTTTGTTTCAATTGTGCGCTTTTAATGACATTGCTATCTATCAATGTTAACAGGAACGATTTGCCTTGCATTTTTACCAATTTTATAATTGTTCACCATCAGCTCCATATAGACGTATTTTTTTCTGACATAGACATTGTATTTAGTGAGAGATTTATACAGCTATGTGAAAGAAAAAAAACAATATCTATACAAAAAGCACATTGCTGTATGCTTCAGCTATTGCTTTGGTGCATATTTTCTCTGAGTAATAGGCATACTCCAATTTTCCTGATGGACTTCTTTGCATAGGTCAATCGATCTGGAGAGCTTTATGACGATCTGCCTCAGTATTCTATCAGTGCTGATTTGACTGATGTGGTTAGTCCGAGAAATTGCTAACTAAGTTAAGACCTATGGTTTGTTTATGATTACATGACTCATTTTAACTTCATCTTGTGTGTTTCAGGTCATGACTCTGAATAAATTTCAGTTGCAACAGATTCTTAATCTGTTAGATTACTTGCAAACCAGCCAATTGCGCGAGAGGTAAGCCTTTCATGGCAGTAGTGATAACTTTTCCTCTGTCTAAACGTTCATTATTATGGGACTTAGCTCTGTTTTTTGGCACCACAGTGTGTTTTCAGGAACTATTAATTAATAATATAATAAATGGTTTAGGTATGGGCGGTATCGTCCCTGCTCCACGTCCTTGTCAAGGAAACCACCAGGGTGGCAGAAACTTTGGTGGCATTATGCCCAAAAGTCAATTTTATCTGATGTTCGGAAGAAACTGTGGAAAACTTCGTGGAGATTTCTTGGAGAGCGAATGTAAGTTTACTTTCTTGCATTTTTAAAGTTTTAAATTAGACAATGCTTAATCACATCGCAATTAGAAATTTTTTTAGTGCTCTTAAAATTTCTGCATAACTTTCTTGCACTGGAAATAACTTACTGTTTCATGGCATAAGTAGACAAATACTCATGCTATATATTCAAGCGCTCTGCTGAGTTTTTAGACATTGTTTCGTGAAAAAAATACAGGAGAATGCGCAGGAGGTATATAAACTTTTACAAGATAAAGCTAGATTTACTTCGTAGAGAACAGGCAAGGTTTTTCTTTTTTTCCTTATCTGACTAGATGTGACCGGGTTTGTTCATTATGTTGCTTCTTGTTCTAGTATTTGTCTAACTTCATAAGATTGTCAAACTTAGCTTGTTAGATTCAACATAGAAAGCCTGGTATTGTGATTTTATAAAATTAAGGAGCATAGGTGGTTCACCATTTCAATGTGTTTTGTCTTCAATTTACTTCGAGATGTATATGAGTGGGTAGTGATAAGGAGATGTTACAAGCACATTTCATATGATATAATCCCATTAGGGAACATATTATGAGGCCAGTTGATTTGTTATACTGTTGTGTTGGTAAGGTGAAGATGATTTAAAAGCATATTTCAATCAGGGCTACCGTTTGTTTGAATATCTTGTATCACAAGCATGATCTTTCTTACAAATGGTTCATTCTCTTTCATCTCATAGGTAGCCGTAGCAGTGTAGGGAAACTTTGTACTTGTTGGAATCAGAGGTAGAAATCTCGTAAGGCGGTCTAAGCCTTGATACATTTTTAAAACATCGAAAATGAAGAATTCTTTCCTTTTAACATCTCGAATAAATCTATAGAAGCTTATCATCCAGTAATGTAGTTCTGAAGTTTCTGACTGAAAGAAATACATATGATTTCTTCCCTAATGTTTTTATCACCTTTCCTTAGTCTCTCCATCACATTATGGTAAGGTGTTTTATGTTGGACATAGTTGTTCTACCAGTGATAGCCTTTTAAAATTGAAGATGAGTTGATCTAATGCCTGTTTCTCCTGTACCTTTTTCAAACTAGAGTTTCCCTTGTCATGTTGCTCCTCCATTAATATGGGTGTGTTTTATGTCTATGGCTGCAGTCAATCGATGAGTCTATCCTTTTGGGATTGGAAGAAGTGGAGAAGAAGTCTGATATTGATGATATCTTAAGTTATAGGTCTGCAGCAGAAGGTGAGATGCAGGTATAGTAAATTATGTTGCTGATGTAGCATTTTATATTTTGAAAGAGATGTCAAAGGTTGTTCAGATATCGATCCCCTTATTATGTCCTAGCTTTGACACTTCCTTATCATCCCTTTTACCTTTTTTTTGGATCTTATTGTGCAGGAAGCTTGTTCAGAATTGACTGTGAATATGGGAGCAAGTGGCGCCACTGGCTCTGAAAAAGAACAGAGTGCTGGTGAAAAGGAACATGAAAAGGAACAGAGTGCCTCTGAGAAGGAACAAAGTGCCTCTGAAAAGGAACAGAACGATGATCCTACATCACATAAGTCGCGTGGGTGGTTGAACTGGTTATCCCGGGGAATGCTTGGTGCTGGAGGCACAGAGGATTCTAGTCAGTTTTCTGGTGTTGTCTCTGATGAAGTTATCAAGGTAATTTTCTTGCCATTTAATAGCAGTGGAATTTCAAGTTTCTTCCATCCTAATAACTGTTCATTTTCTGCAGGATATACACGAGGCAACAAAGTTTCATCCTCTTCCTTCATCTCATAGAAATATAAGTGCAGCTATTAATATCTGTACGTGCTCCATTAGACTCAAAGTACGCAAAATTTCTGCTATTTTGCAACATATAGATGGGTAGGTTACAATTCCCAATTACTTCATTAAGCTATCTGCTTTAATGAGCTTCTTTTCTTCATTCATTCTTCATCTAATATATTACACAGGAGTTCTTCTCAAATTATAACAGAGTTGGACTTTCTGGGGGTTAATATTGAATGCAAGTCGTGGAAAGAATCTACAGCCATAATTGTTTCTGTTATTTCTGGAAGGCTGTTCTATCCTCCAAATGGGAAGGAAATTCTAACCATGAAAGGGGTTTGTGTCCCAATTTGCTGTTACGCCTATGCTATGTGGTTAATGATTGCTATTAAAAGGTGCCAAATAGTTTACCTTTGTTATAAAAATCTATTTGGCACCTTTTAATATTTGGCACCTTGTAATATTCAAATTTGATGTTTCATTCAGGTCTGTTCTCCAAGTGATGCACTAGAAATGAAACCCTCATATGAAGTACGGTTAGAGTTGTCTCAAGATCGTGATGTTGCACTCAAGGTAAACTAACTGTGCCTTGCATCAGGGTTTTGAGGACAAATCCAACTCTAGCTCCTTTCAGAATTCTGGGAATTTTGTCCGTAGCCAACCATTAGGATTGACTTTATTATAGTTTCTACCCTCTTGTTTCTGTAGGTCACTCTTCAACCACTTGAAGCCGCTTACGATGTAGACTTCTTTCTAGCTGTCAGTAAATTCTTCTCGGATTCAAGATCCTTCAAACTTCAACATGAAAGAGTGAGCTTCTATTTCACTACATTTTATACATGCTTGCACTGTTCTGTTGAATTTATGAAGCGTTTGGTGAACAAGGTTTAAGTGAGCATGGTATGTTAAATATATTGTCAGTTTGTTTGTGATAGTGTGATTCAATATCAGAAAGATCAAAAGTCTGAAAGTTGATTCTTTTTGTATTGGCTTTTGAGTTCAATAGATAAAATTTATGAATTGACTATGGATTCCAGTGACATAGTTTTGTTCACATGGGAAAACAGATAACAATTTTCCTATGTGACTCAGGTTCTATCATCACTCAATGGCCTTGAAAGCGAAACTCGATTGGCAGCGAAAGCTGAGTAAGAGTTTCTCCCATGGAAACGTTAGGCATCAATTTATATCCTTATTGATTGCGGTGCTTAGTTGTCTTGTGGTTTGTTTCATAGATACCTCTTATTAAGCCGAAATAAAGTGAAGTGGGACCTGCACATAAAAGATCTTACCTTAAGTTTCCCTGGACGGTTGGTTGAATCAGAAAGCTATAATCTGGTATTTCGCTTATATAAACACTTAATTGCCTGCTTTTTATAATCTGTATCCTTCTCAGTATTGATTTTATCTTCCCATGGATATCCTTGTGCAGGTTCTGGTATTAAAGTCTCTCTCTATAACACCTAGTAGCACAGATTCTCCTGGCCCAAGTTCAACAATGATGTCTGCTTTGGTGGATGGTTTACAAAGAACCCTTACAGCCTCAGATGCTATTCAAGTCAAGGATCTGTACGACGATTTTGTGATCAATATCTGTGACATTGAGGTATGACACGTTTTTTTTTTAAGAATGGAGTTGTTTAACTAACAGTACTAGTATATGTTCGTATATTAATATACATTGTGCAGATGAAGCTGACGAAGTATCATCCTTTCCAAGAATTTCTCCTTGTGGAGAAATTCTCTTTACTTATCAATATAGCATCTTGTATAATTCCGGAGGAGCCAAATTTGAAGCAGTTGGAGGTATTAAAATTTAATCATAGGCCCCAAGGTGGCTGTGTCCAGTTTGCTGAGTGAATGAATAACTTCCATGTATTTTGGTACTAAATGCTTTGTACAGTTGTAGATGCGTCAACAATAGAAACTAGAGACCACAATTTGGAATTGATTGTTTTTCATTTTCATTTTAGGTTGAAGTTACTCTGTCGACGATCAATGCACATTTCTCCCCGTCAGTATTTAAAGGAGTCCAATCTGTGATTGAATATCTTAATATAAAGGATCATGAAGCTCCCCCTTACCCTGTTTCCATCTTTCGATTCACCATCAATACCAATTTGGCACTTTTCAAGTTACACGTCAATCTTGAAAATGAAGGAGAAAAGAGCACAGTGCTTATTCTTTCGCTACAACAGCTTGATTTCCGGTATGTAACTGTTGCAAAGATAATGGAGCTCATTTTGTGACAGTTTACAGTATCAGTGGAAAGTTAAACCTTCAGCTATTGAAAAAGCATGAATGCAGTGTTTTTGTTTGTTGTATGTATCTACCACGGTGGTGTCTTCTTGCTTTTCCAAGAAGTAGAATATCTTCTCATGCTTTTATCACATGCATATTTGGTTTTATGAACACTGATATTACTTATCTACTGATGCAATTATCCAATTCTTTTCCCTTTGGTTTTCAATAGTTAAACATTGTAGCTGGGGGTTTCTCACAATTTCTATTGTACAATCATCATTTTCAGGTATTCGCTTACCAAATCTGAAGAGTGGTCAGTCCGTGCGAAAGCATTGGAAATGATAGCTTGCTCCTCTAAAGATGCAGTTGACAGTCATACTTTGTGTTCATCTGGGAATCTACTCGAATTATCCTCTGATAACTGTACAACTCCTGAAGCTGTTATCAGCTTAAAGTGCAAGGTTTCCCGAAGTACAAATTATGTTTCTCACAAGTATACAGTTTATTGGATGGGCGCTGAACTCCATTGCTACCCTTACATATTTGGTTTGCTGACAAGCTTCTTGGATAAGATAACTTCCTATAAGATCTCATCTGCCAATTCAAATCCTTCTAGCCTTACTGCAGAGAGCAATACTCCAACAGAAATTCCTAGGTCTGAGTTTGAAAGGTTTGGATTTTCAAACTTCACCAAAAGTAGATCTTGTGGCTGCATTCCTCTTGAAAAATATCCATTTGTGACCATTTACAATTCTAGTTCTCTTGGGAGCCTAGAAAGTTCTCTTTGTTATTCGACTTCTGACTGGAAAAATCTATTTATATTAAAGAATAAAAAGGAAGGGGTAGAAAAAGGTCGGAATTGCGAATGTAACAGCTGTAATACACAACCAAAATGTGGATGTCCTCTGAATGATGCTGCGTACTCCAGAGGTCTTGGTCAGACCAATCTCTTTACAGTTGATGTGCATGTCTTCAATACCAATGTACATTTTCATGATACTTCAAGTGTTTTTGGAACTATTGTACTGCCCATATCCAGATATGTGCTTACCATCTCAGATGGTTGTGTTGATTTGGTTGCTTCTGTTGAAGACTTGATGCTGGAGTCATCTTTGTTCGCCAACTACTCTGGTGGGTTTCTTTGGAGACATTCGTTATCAGATGTCTCACCAGTCTTGAACCTACGTGTGAGGAAGAAGAACTTGGAGCCTTCTGGTTCTGAACTCGAAGTGTGCATTGGTATTCAGCACTCGTGCTGCATTTTGCTCGCGGAGTATTTGGCCATTATAATTGGTTACTGCTCTCTGCCTGATTGGACTTCAAAGTCTGGCCTGCAGTCACTGCCACAGACTACTGAGTTCACCAAGTCTCATTCTGAGTTTGCTATAACTTATAAAATTGAGATACTAGACTCTACGTTGATTCTTCCTGTGGAAAATGATGAATGCCGGCAACTAAAAGTTGACATTCAGCAGTTATATATTAGCTTTACTCCAGAGTGTGCTTTGAGCAATGTGGTGCAGGACATACCACAGGAATGTGTTATCCCGCTTAATCAAGTAGACGGGCAAAACAACTGTTTAAACATATTTGGGCGGGACTTATCTCTGTCTTTGCTGTTTTGTGAGAATAGCATATTAATATCCAAGGTGGATTCTGAATACAGAAATATCACACTGGCTGCTAATGTTATTGCTGATGTATGGATTAGATTACCTTGTGATCAGAATTCGTTATCGGATATGGCATGTGTTATGTCAAGGGTTGAAGTATGTGAAATTGTTGCGGATGGTTGGTGGTGTTACCCTTCATGTTAACTTCCGCTATAGTGATTATGTATTTTTAAGTGATGCATACATGTAATTTCTTTTTTTTTCTATGCAGATTCAGAGGCCTTGGATGGATTTAAGGCATTTCTGGATGTGATTGATAAGCTTTCTTCAATTGATGAGGAATCAAAGCTGTTTGTGTCTGATGTTCCTCAATTTCTTCATACGAAGATGTGTCTAAAGCAAGAGCTGGCAGTTGCACCCATTGAATCTTTAACAAGCTTTATAAAATTCAAATTTTATGTCAATCTTTTGACAACAAAGCTACATCGATCAAGAAAACATTTTGGAATACTGCTTTCTGAACCAGTGCTCCGGGCTAACATGAAATTTCTTTGCTCTGGGGAACTTAAAAATAATTTCCCTATGAGCTTGGATGCTCAATTTTTTGAATTTAGGCTATATTCATTGCTGAGCTCAGTCATGTTAATTAGCTGCGCCAATGCATATGGGGACCCCTCAGCACCTACAGTCAGATTCACTGAACAGGCTGTAAATGAACTTGGTCTCTGTTTTTCTCTCCCGTCGCTGGACATCTGGTTACACTCTTTTGATTGGATTGAAGTTATTGAACTTCTTAAATCTTATGCCCAGAAACTAGAAGACGGTAGTCAAGACCGTTTATTATCAAAGGGTAAAAACTTGGATATGCATGACTCCATTTCAGTAGAATGGGATATTTGTGATAAAACTGATCAGGATTCGAACATTCTGCAATCTGGGGTATCAGAGAACTCCAGTGAGGTTATGGCATTTTCTGCAAGATCAGAGATTATTGGTGTCACAATTCATTTTCCTCTCTGCATAAGCCACACAGAATTTCCTGGTTTCATGGAAACTGATACTCGCAAGATATCTGAGGAAGAGCACAAACAATTTTTCAAAGGGAAATACTGTAAATATGTTTCTGTTACAGCACTTAGTCGGAGTGGTGAACTTTCTATTCTTGGGAGAGATGTTAAACTGAACTATAAGATTGAAAAGCTCAGTGGTGTTCTTGCAATATCTGGGGTTGATACTGTCAGGTCTTGCTCTCTATTTGGGGCTTCACAACTACTTGTAGAAACTAGTATTCAGATGGATGAGAAGCAAATCATGACCGTTGATGCGGGGATACTGTTTGACAATGTAGAGATGTATGCATCTAATCAAGTATTATCTTTCTGGCATGGAGTTACACTTGATGCACCAGAAACGCCATCTTCACAAAATTCGCAAGGAAATACGAGTATAAACGTCCATATAAGAGAGGTGTCTCTTCTTATATCAGATGGAAGGGTACGCTTGTGCGTTATATACTGACTTGTCTCTGTCAATGTTATTAAACATAGAAGTGGACTCACAAATTGGCTGCTTATATGTACATTGCTGTTACTGCGTTGCCAATTCTGTTGTGCCATAATCCATGTCTTTGTTTGGAACTCACATGTTTGCACGCCTTCTGCATGCTTATGTAATGTTTTATGAACACTGCATTGTTGACCTCAATTTTACATCCATCAAATGCTTCATTCGCATGTCGTGTTCTTATGCCACTATGCCTTATGTAGTGTATGGTTTCTTCTTTTTGATCAGTTAATGTCTAGTGGTACGTCTTCATAATTTTTTATTATTTTGATGTGTGAGTTTTGGTGGGTTTGCAGAAAAGGCAAAATGTTGCAAACTGATTTGCGGTCTGTTATCTAGAACATGCAGTGCTCCATGATTGTTCATGAGCTTCTTACCTGTAGCTTTTACACTGTATATACAATTATATACAATACTTCACATTGAATTCTTGAGCTACTTCTGCTAAAGACTTCTCTTGTCTCTTGACTTTTTATGCAGTGGGGATGTAGCAGTCTGCTTCTTGAAGTTCTTATGAGAAACTTTCTCATGCAAGCTAATCTGACTGAAAAGAATGTGGAGAGTTTGATTTCATGTGATCTCGAAGTGAATTACAATAACATTCACAAGGTATGAAGCAGAACAGAATCATTCTGTCATTTTTATCTTTGTTTTGGTAATATGCTGATAACCACCCGTGATTATATATTAAAGGTATTGTGGGAGCCTTTTATTGAGCCATGGAATTTTGATATCAAATTATCAAGAATCCTTGAGACAAATGCGTTGCTGAGCAATGCTGGGTTCACTGAAGTAACGATTTCATCATCCAATCAGCTCAATGTGAACTTAACAGAATCTCTCTTTGAAGTAAGATGAGATATAATTTCTTCCGTGTATAAATTTTCTGTAGGAATATTCCATATAAGTACCATCAATGTTCATTTTGTCCTTCCCTGTTGAAGTGCATTTTCAGGATAATTGAGATGTCAAACACTTTGGAATTGATGGAAACAGAGGCTGTTTCTGACGATAAGGAAGTGTCACTTTACTGCACCAGAAGGACCAGTACAGAACGATATTCTCCATATATACTTCAAAATTTAACTTCTCTCCCTTTGGGGTACCAAGTTTTCCAAGGACACGATTCAGATGTGCTTAATTTGTCAGCTCCAGTTGCTCAGAACTATGTTCAGCCTGGTTCCTCTGCTCCCATTGATATTGATAATAGTGGCACACTTCTTATTCCGGATAAACGTCGAAGTCATATTGGTTGTTTCAGCAGTGAATCTGGTAATGCCACACATCATTATATGAGGGTCCAACTTGATGGAACATCTTTTGCATCTCCTCCTCATTCCATGGATCGAATTGGCCTTTCCTATTTTGAGGTTGATTTTTCCAGTACTTCAAACTCCGGCAATAATGTTGATAAAGCAAGTAAATCTGGTTCTGGGAGCAGCTTTATTGTTCCTGTTGTGTATGAGGTTTCGTTGCAGGAGCAGAGCAAGTTGATACGAATATACTCAACAGTACGTATGACTTCATTAAAATGTATATGGTTTGTATTTCTCATAAATGTTGAGTTTGCGTATCTTCTTTTCCTTTTTCAGGTAATAATAGTAAACTCAACATCCATGCCTTTGGAACTTCGCTTTGATATTCCATTTGGTGTCTCCCCAAAGGTTATTGAATTTTAATATGCCACTTTGTTCTATACCAGACTTTTTTTGTGATTAGGATATAGGATTATGTCTAGCTGAAGTCCTAGGTTCAGAATATTTATATTTCTGTTCTTGAACTATCTTAGATTTCCTTATCTCAAGTCATATGTTTTAGATTCATCTCATTTCCTTTCTTGTGTTATTTAAATACGTAAGCTAAGAGAAGAAGAGTGCATATGAGAATGGTGGCTCTAGGTTCCTTGTTGAGACCTACGTGTCTCTAGGAGCGCTAGCTATTTCTGTTTCTTTGCCTCTTAAGAAAAACAACCTTATTTTCTTTTCTCTTGTTTTCCTTGACGTATTGAACTAACCATGTTTATTATTCTATGTCGTTATCTCAGATCCTAGATCCTATTTTTCCTGGTCAAGAATTTCCACTGCCTCTACATCTGGCAAAATCTGGCCGGCTACGGTGGCGCCCCCTCGGAGATTCTTATCTGTGGAGTGAGGCTCATAGCATTTCCAAAATTCTTTGTCGAGACAGCAGGATAGGATTTCGCCGATCTTTTGCTTGTTATCCATGCCACCCAAGCCATGAACCATTTCGGTGTTGCATATCTGTTCAGAGCACTAGCTTGGCGGCATCATTCTATGTTAATGATTTGCCAGATGGAAAGCCCAATCATGACCAATCAAGAGAGGGATTCATTCATCAAGTGACTTTGAGTACACCATTTGTTGTGAGCAGCTGTCTTCCAGAACCAGTATCACTTTCTCTCGAAAGTGGTGGCATCACCCAAGCTGCATCCATTTCTGAGGTTTGAGAGATAGTTGCATACAATTTTCATTCTGGTTTATATGGATGATATTATAGTTATGTGACAAGATGTAGTTTTTAGGGGGAGACTCCATTCCATCATATTGATCCTTCACATGACCTGGTCCTTGAGTTCAACTTAAATGGCTCTAAATCATCATCTTTAAAGTTTCCACGGTCAGAAACTTTTAGCACAGTAGCGAAGTTCAGTGGAGGGAAGTTCTCTCAGACTGAAACGGTTTCCTTTGATTCATACCTCGGTGGTGGTAAGGTTTATCATTGTCTGCTAGTAGATTGACTTTTTATTTTGAGATATATTTGATATTGTTTGTCTTACAGGTGCTGTTTATGTATCTTGTGAGAAAACAATGGATGTAACATGTGGGGCTCGGGAAGTATTCATCTTTGTTCCATTTTTATTGTATAACTGCACTGGAACTTCTTTGATTGTTTCGGACTGCACTAATGAAGCGAAAGGGATTTACAGTCTAATTCCATCCTGCTACAACCTAACTGACCAGCATTTCACTCGGAGTCGAAAAGTTGGTCTTGGCATTTTGACCTCTGAAAAAGATTCTGTAGATGGGGATGCGCCTTCTAGTCCTTCTTCATCTGAATGCAGCAACAACGCTTCCAGTACTGAGAGATTTGTGGATAAGCATGCAATTCCATCAACTCGGCAAGTCCCTTCTGCAGCATATTTTAAAGACTCAGCAACTGTCTGCAAGAGGAGTCTTTCTTCAAAAAGTTTAAGGGAAGTGTGCATCCTCGGTAATGAACCTGGCAAAGTAAAAGCATGCATTTATTCACCTTGCCCTATTTCCAGGGCAGGTGACACCATGATCCGTGTCAAAAGAGACCTACAAGGGTCAGATAATTCAAGTAGCCCATACTCTCGGTGGTCTGCTCCATTTCCTCTTGTTCCACCTAGTGGCTCAATAAATGTAGTTGTCCCACAACCATCGCCTGGTGAATCATCCTTATTATCGGTTACGTGCTCTATTCTTGGTGGTGCATTAGCTGGAAGAACGCAAGCAGTTACTTTCCAACCTAGGTGACAGATAGTTTCACCTAATGTTCTCGTTTCTCCTGTATCATTTTCCCTACGTAACCACTAAAGAAATTCCCATGTTTCAGATATATCATCTGTAATTCATGCAGCCATGACCTATGTTACAAACAGAAGGGAACCAATTTAGTGTCTCAATTGGCTGTTGGACAGCATTCTCAGCTTCACTGGACTGATACCACGAGGTTTGTTCCTTATTTATTCAAGTCTAATATACAACGCATTATGGATATAAAGGAGACCATTTTCTTTTTTGATCACCATGCATTTAATTTTCTCTTGTCATCCCATATAAAAAAAATTCTCATATTGCGCTTCTTATTGTTGTAGCTGTTTATGCTTGAATTTTTGTTTAATATAGTTCTCTGTGTTCTTTCTGTTAACTTGTTTGAAAACGATACTGTAACCCCTCCTCTGTCTCTCTTATTGATTCTGTTGAACGATAGTGCTGCTACTTTTATCCCACCTTTGTATTGAGAAGCTACAGTTGAAAGATTTCTTCTTGTACGCCACTTATTCTTTAAATTAAACAGGGAGTTACTAGTTTCAATCCGTTTAAATGAGCCGGGATGGCAATGGTCAGGCAGCTTCTTGCCAGATCATTTAGGAGATACTCAACTGAAGATTTGGAATTATGTGAACAAAGCTTTCAGCATGGTGCGTGTAGAAGTTCAGAATGCCAGTATGTCAAGCGCCGATGAAAAGATTGTAGGAAGTGTCCATGGAAATGTCGGGACAAACTTTATTCTTTTATCAGACGATGACACGGGTTATATGCCTTACAGGATTGATAATTTCTCCAATGAGGTCAGTAATGTTATAATTGATGTTTCTGTAAACACAGCTACAGAGTTCTAGTTGTCACCGGTTGTTCAACTCTCACTGTTTGAAGATTTAAAGCATTAAAAACAATAAATTGAGTAATTAAAAATTGTAGTTGATTTTTAATGGAATCCATCTTGTTATTGATAGAGGGGCGGAAGCTTAGAATTCGAATAGATAGGATAGATTTGTGT
>OVAV01000888.1:290-15413 GCA_900406375.1 Iberis amara | reverse complement strand
CTTCACACTCTTCTTTGGATCTCCATCTGTTTTTGTTTGTTTTGTACCAATTTTTATGGTTTCGTTCTTTTGTGCAGGCGAATCGTGCCATTCTAACTGATGAAGACAAAGTGAAAGCGGGAACGGAACGAGCAAAGGTGCCAGTCGATTTCACGACACTGCAATTACAAAATCTGATGTACGAGAAGAACCATTACATCAAAGCTATTAAGGCTTGCAGAGATTTCAAATCCAAGTATCCCGACATCAAAATATTCATGTTTGGTCAAAATGATTGAAAGATTTATCTTTTGATTTAGAGGAAAGAATTATGTAAGCAACGAGCAAGGTTAGAGCAACAGAAGAAGAGTTTACAAGTGTAATTTGGTCATTATCGAACTCACTTAACCATAAACAATTAAAAATTAACGGATTTAGTTAACCAGAACGGATTTAGTTAACCAGAGTTAATCAAACTAACGTCTGTTAACTGAGATGTTGAAAGTCAACGAATTTTGAGAGTTTGTGTATTAAAAGACAAAATTTTCATACTTGGTATATTAAACCGTTAATTAAAATAGTTTGTATATTTTTTGTCTAAATTTTCAATAGTTCATGTATTTTTTAGGAGTTTTTCCAAATATATTTTGTTATGCAAGCAGATAATACGAATATAGATAAATATATTTGTGACAGTTTGATTAGTGATTTAATGGGGTTTTGAAATGTTAGGTGCAAGCACTGCATAGTAATATAAAATCTACTTACTATATGAGGCTATCTCTCCAGTTTTGTGATACGTCAGTAGATAATGTATTGACACGTGACCAGTATCGACAATTTATCTTTCTTACGAATTTATGGTTTTTCTGCTTTCAATGAATTTTCACGATTTTTTTTCCGGGCTGCCATTTCACCTAACTGAACCGACCATTTCACCTAACTGAACCGAATTCAGTTTGATTTATTTGATTGAGAACAAATTGGTTTGTTGAACCAGCACTGCAAGTCTGTTGTCTAGCTTGATCTTGAGGGTTGACTGGATTGACTGAT
Organism: Iberis amara; assembly: GCA_900406375.1. NCBI lineage: Eukaryota > Viridiplantae > Streptophyta > Magnoliopsida > Brassicales > Brassicaceae > Iberis > Iberis amara. The sequence goes on along the minus strand of OVAV01000888.1, from coordinate 14,381 downwards.
TGGCGATCTTTTTAGAGACGATGATATTGCTCGATCGACTGCTTGATCGATTGTTCGGGATGCCTTTTATGTTGGCTTTCGGTTGGTGACTTGGATCGCTTTGACGTTATCTTCTGGTCGATGAGAGGGTTGAGTCAGGACTAAGTCTTGACTATCTTTTGGTCGTCTATGAGAGTAGACGAAGACTGCTTCATGATCTTCTTTTGGTCGTCTATGAGAGTAGACGAGGACTGCTTCGTAATCTTCTTCTGCTCGTCTATGAGAGTAGACGAGGATTGCTTCGTGGTCACTCCCTGGTCGTCTATGTGAATAGACAAGGACTGCTTTGATGTCACTTCTTGTGGTTCCTTCTACAGTGTTTACGATGTTCTTAGTAATCGTGGATCTTAGTGCTCTCTTTCCAATTTTGGTCACCCCTTTCTAAAATGGGGCTGACCTTCTTTTATAGTCATTGAGATCATTATGTTGTGGGACCTGTTATGAACAGGGCGTCTGACTCGCGCGTTCTTAAGATGGGTGATGCCCGTCCGACCCGTCTCTCTATTCTTGACCCGTTTTCAGTAACCTGTAGGATTTGGCCTTCGGGCTCATGTTGGGCCACATGGTGGATGCTAACTCTGCTTTGAGAATTCATAGCAGCGAAGAAATCCTTTCTTGACATAGAATATAGAATCACCAGTCAGAGTAAATGCAGGACGTTCTCTCTCAAGTTTGAAGACTATCATACCATTATCATGTCCAGCTGCTAGTAAATTAATCTCAGGATGAACTGCCATACTCCAAAACCGATCATTCTCACGGCGAAAAGTCTCAAGTACAATTCGCTTGGTAGCATCCCAGACACGAATGGTTTTATCCTCAGAGTTTGATACAATTATGTCCAGTTTTGTATGAAACATTACAGATGAAACATTGTTCGTGTGACCTCGCAATGTATCCACCTCCCAAGCTTTACTGAACAAAATATTTTACTAGCCGATTAAAGTGATAACCAAACAAACTGAATCGAATAAACTGAATAAACCAGATGTCCAACCACTGGTTAAATGGGTTAAATCTTCCTCTTTGGAACCGACAAAACCAAAATCTATATTAATTATTAGATTCAACATTCAACGAAATAATTAATTTTAAATAGAATAAGAAAACACAAAAAGTGTGGGAAAGCAAAAGGTAACCACAATTAGATTCATGACAATTTCATGAGCAACATTACGTCCTATCTAAGTAATTTTTATAATAACCAAGACTCTCTAAATTACAACTTATAAATGATTTAATAATTTGTGCATGTAATTCACTCTACTCTATAAGAAAAAAAAAAAATGCTTCTAGTAGTACTAATTTCAATAACCACTATCATAACCACCACCGTTATACTTTACCAACGATGGTGGAAATCCAATATACCACCGGGACCACCACCGCGGTTTATGACCGGAAACCTTCATCAACTCAAACCATTATGGACACAGTCTTTCTCCGAGTGGTCACAAACTTATGGCCCAATCATATCAGTATGGTTAGGATCACAACTATCTATTGTTGTCTCAAGCTCTGACTTAGCTAAACAAGTGTTGAGAGACAAAGATTACAAGTTATGTAATCGACATAGAACCGCAAGGATGACACAAAACGGTAATGATCTTATTTGGTCTGATTATGGTCCACATTATGTAAGACTAAGGAAACTTTGTACACTTGAGCTTTTCTCTTTAAAAAGTATTGAGAGTTTTAGGTTTATGAGAGAGATTGAAGTAAGATACATGGTTAAGTCAATATTCATGGACTTAATGAGTGTTTCAAACGATGTTCAAAAACCGTTACTAATGGTTAGAAAGTATCTAGCTTTGGTTGCTTTAAACACTGTTTCAAGATTAGTGATTGGTAAAAAATTTAAACCTAAAGAAGGTAAAGAGTTTAAGTCAATAGTTGAAAAAGAGACTCGTTTGCCTGGTGCAACTAAACTCTTTGATTACAATCTTTGGCTTAAAAAAGTTTCGTCATGGTTCATTAGTGATAAAGGGTTTATTAAACATATGGATCGAAGAAGAAACTGGTTTAAAGAAGCTGTAATGGAGGAAGGTTATGAAGGAAGAGAACAAAAGTGTTTTGTTCAAAGTTTGTTAATGTTGAAAGAGAAGAATGAGATTAGTGAAGAGACTCTAATGGGTTTGGTTTGGAACATGTTAACAGCAGGAGCTGATACCACAGCGATTAGTATCGAATGGGCAATGGCAGAGATTATAAGAAGCCCTAACGTGCAAGAGAAGGCACAACATGAGCTTGACTTAGTAGTTGGATCAAAACGGTTAATGAATGAATCAGATCTTGTAAACCTACCTTATCTTCAAAGCATAGTTAAAGAAGCTCTTAGACTTCACCCACCAACGCCATTAATGTTACCACATAAAGCTAGTGAATCAGTTTGGATTGGTGGGTACAAAATTCCTAAAGGAAGTACAATTTATGTTAATGTACAAGCGATTAATCGAGATCCTGATAACTGGAAAAACCCAGATGAGTTTAGACCAGAGAGGTTTCTAATGGAAGAAATCGATATTAAAGGTCAAGACTTTAGAGTTTTACCATTTGGATCAGGAAGAAGAGTGTGTCCAGCTGCACAACTTAGTATCAATATGATGACATTAACACTTGGTAATTTATTGCATTGCTTCTCATGGAGTACTTCTACACTTAAAGAGGATATTGATATGAGTGAGAAGCCTGGATTAGTATGTTACATGAAGACTCCATTGCAGGTCTTAGCTTTGTTTAGGCTATCACCAGAGTTGTACCTTTAAAATTTCAATAAAATTAGATATATATAAGATAGAGATATGCTTATTAGCTTATGGTAAGATTTGGAACATGGTTTACAAAATGGTTCCTACGAACATAATGTTTCTATATATTATGGATTTTGGTATAAACATAGTGTTCAACACTTCAACTTATAAGAAGTAAGAATATTACTGAACTAACAAATATCAATTTTAGGAAAAAATAATAATGTTGACAGTGGGATTTGAACCCACGCCCTTTCGGACCAGAACCTTAATCTGGCGCCTTAGACCAACTCGGCCATATCAACATTTTTGTTCATTGTGAACTTTTAAAATTACTTAACATATCCCACTCGCTTCCTCACCGTTTCTCTTCGAGTAGCCGTTGAGGTTCGTCGGAGCCTCGCAGGTTAATTTCAATGGACATTTTTTACAATCCATAGATTGTAATTCATCCCTCTCATTATTTTCTGTGTTTTCTCCGTTGGAATTGATACCCATCTAGGGTTTTCGATTTCTAATCTCTTCAATTTATCCCATCTAGGGTTTTCACGAACTGCTTTTCTCTATATCTTTGCTATGTCTCGTAAATGAAAGGTTCCGAATTTAAGGATTCTAAGGATTTTCAGATTCTCCTAAATGGGTCCTCCTCTACTTCCAAGACATGTATCTGCAGTTATAAAATGTCAAAGAGATCCAATGAAAGCTTTAGAATTGTTCAATTCAATGAAAAAAGAGGATAGTTTCAAGCATACTTTATCTACTTACCGAAGCATAATCGAAAAACTTGGCATTCATGGAGAATTCAAGTCAATGGAACAGGTTTTAGCCGATATGAGGCAGAATGTTAGTAACAATATGCTTGAAGGGGTTTATATTGGAGCTATGAAGAATTATGGTAAGAAAGGGAAAGTTCAAGAAGCTGTAAATGTATTTGAAAGAATGGATTTTTATGATTGTGTGCCAACGGTTTTCTCTTATAATGCTATTATGAGTATATTAGTTGATAGTGGTTACTTTGATCAAGCTCATAAGGTGTATATGAGGATGTTAGATAGAGGAATCAAGCCTGATGTGTATTCGTTTACGATTAGGATGAAGTCGTTTTGTAAGACGAATCGGCCTCATGCTGCTTTAAGGCTTCTTAACAATATGGCTTTACAAGGATGTGAGATGAATGTAGTTGCTTACTGTACAGTGGTTGGTGGGTTTTATGAGGAGAATTTTAAGGTAGAGGCCTATGAGTTGTTTGCGAAAATGCTTGGATCGGGTGTTTCGCTTTGTGTTAGTACGTTTAACAAGGTTCTTCATGTTCTTTGCAAGAAAGGAGATGTCATAGAGTGTGAAAAACTATTAGATAAAGTTATCAAAAGAGGCGTTTTACCGAATCTGTTTACTTATAACTCCTTCATTCTCGGACTTTGTCAGAAAGGCGAGCTTGATGGTGCTGTTCGAATGCTAGGTTGCCTCGTAAAGCAGGGACCAAAACCTGATGTTGTCACATATAACAATCTTATATGTGGCTTATGTAAGAACTCTAAGTTGCAGGAGGCAGAGTTTTACTTAGGAAAAATGGTGAATGAAGGACTTGAACCTGATAGATTTACCTATAACACACTAATAGCTGGATATTGCAAAGGTGGAATGGTCCAGCTTGCAGAAAAGATTCTAGCTAATGCTATGTTCAATGGATTTGTGCCTGACGAGTTTACATATCGGTCCTTAATTGACGGATTGTGCCACGAAGGTGAGACAAATCGTGCTTTAGCTTTATTTAATGAAGCCTTAGGGAAAGGAATAAAGCCTAATGTGATTCTGTATAATACATTGATCAAAGGATTGTCTACGCAAGGATTGATTCTGGAAGCTGCTCAGTTTGCGAGTGAAATGTCTGGAAAAGGTTTGATTCCGGAAGTACAGACATTTAACATTCTTGTTAATGGATTATGTAAGATGGGATGTGTTTCTGATGCTGATGGTCTTGTTAAAGTCATGATCTCTAAAGGGTACTTTCCTGACATTTTCACTTTCAACATTTTGATTCATGGTTATTCTACACAGTTGAAAATGGAGAATGCTCTTGAGATTTTAGATGTTATGTTGGAACATGGTGTTGTTCCTGATGTGTATACTTACAATTCTTTGTTGAATGGTCTCTGCAAAACATCAAAGATCGAAGATGTGATGGAAACATATAAAACAATGGTGGAGAAAGGTTGTGATCCGAACTTATTCACGTTTAATATACTTCTAGAGAGTCTATGCAAATTCGGAAAACTAGATGAAGCCTTGGGGTTGCTAAAGGAAATGAAGAGCAGGAGTGTGGATCCAGATACAGTTACATTTGGAACGTTGATCGATGGATTCTGCAAAAACAAAGACTTGGATAGAGCATACAAGCTATTCCAGGAGATGGAAGAGATCTATAAGGTTTCACATTCAAAGCCAACATATAATATCATCATTCATGCTTTCACTGAGAAGCTAAATGTTACTATGGCGAAAAAGCTATTCCACGAGATGGTTGGTTGTTGTCTTGAGCCTGATGGATACACATACCGGCTTATGATTGATGGTTTCTGTAAAACGGGAAATGTCAATTTGGCTTTCGAGTTTCTGGAGAAGATGATGGAAAATGGGTTTGATCCTTCGCTGACAACACTTGGACGTGTAATGAACTGTCTTTGTGTGGAGGATAGAGTTTATGAGGCGGCTGGTATTATCCATCGGATGGTCCAGAAAGGACTGGTCCCTGAGTCTGTGAACAACATCTTTGATGTTGACAAAAAGGAAGTGGCTGCTCCTAAGCTTGTTTTGGAGGATTTGTTGAAGAAGAGCTGTATTACCTATTATGCTTACGAACTTCTTTTCGATGGTCTTAAAGATAAAAGGTTGCGAAAGAGAAAAGGTTTCACAGTGGTAGCTATGTGAATCTGATGCAGTGGCTGACCTCAGATCTCAACTCCTGGATAGTCAGAGAAAGAAGTTCTGTGCTTTAAATTCCATTTCTTGTACCCTTTATGGTGATATATTGAAGATAGAATTGAACTCAGGCGATATCGTTTTATCAGTCAGAAATTTGTTGTCACCTGTGTGAAAGAAGCCTTAATCAAGGAACATCTCATTACGGTGAAGAAGCTGCACAGGATCTAGGTAACTAAAGGTGCCTTGGAGTCTTGGACCAATGTTTTTCAATGTTCTTTGTATGTAGGGACAAGCCTCAAAGATCCAAAGTCTGATACTTTGGCAGATAAGTGCCACCCAATAGAACTTGCCAGGCTTGATGTGGTGTCACAGTAAACTATTGGCCCCAAAGCAGATGGGTGAAGGTGTGCTAAGATGTTATACAGAGTTTCTTCGGATAAAAACATGTTCACTGAGAAAAGAATGAAGGTTTTAAGACAGCATCCTGACCATTTGCAGATGGTGGATTTGCTAAAAGACAATTACTTTTATGTGCTTGCCCACACCCCATGTAATGTCACTTTGCTTCAAGTTTCCTTTATTCATTCTTTTACTTATATTTTACTTTCTCTTTCTCAAATGTTCCAGTAGGTATGACATTCAGACTATTGAACTGAGGATTTCTTTATATTATAAACCACTTATATCTCCATTTTAGTATTGAAATATCTTGGAGTGTATTGCCACCCAAGAAAATGAATATCATAAACAACTTTTGGGCCACTTCTGTGGAATGAGATAGAGATATATCTATTCACAACAGAGAAAAAAATCAGTCCTTAGAAGAATTGTTATAGGAACTATCCAAGAGCCTCTGATCTCAACTTCAGTCTTCAATTTCTTTTGGTTGTTCCTTCTTCATTTGATTTTTCAGAACTTGGGCATGTCTGAACAGTTACAAAAGTGAACTTTGCAGCTTTAAAATGCATCAGTAAAGCTTAATACTCAGACAGAACTCCACCCTGGTTCCTTTTGTACACCTGTTCCTTTCATCAGCTTTCTCATTTCCTCCACTTCTTCCCACACACCAACCTCTGCAAGTATGTTTGAGAGTGAAATATACGCTCCAGCATCTGATGGCTCTAACTCTATAGCCTTTTTCGCAGCTAGCTTACCGAGTTCAACATCCTCGTAAAGTTTGCAAGCAGCAAGCAATGTACCCCAGACCAAGGTGTCTGCTTTAATAGGCATATTTTTGATAAAACTCTCAGCTTCTTTAAGTCTTCCTGACCTCCCTAGAGCATCAACCATGCAGGCATAATGACGGTTCTCAGGTTCGATATTGTAGTCTTTTACCATCGAGTTTAGATAGAAATAGCCTTCATCAACTAAACCACCATGACTACAAGCTGATAAGACCCCTACAAAAGTCACTTTATCAGGCTTGAATCCTTTTTCCTTCATAAGATTGTAAACTTGTAATGCTTCAGCTCCTTTTCCATGTTGAGCATAGCTTGCAATTAGCGCGGTCCATGCTATTAAATCTGGGTCATTTATTTGGCTAAATGTTTTACAGCAATCCTCAATGCTTCCAAATTTTGAATACATTGTCAGTAGTGAACTTCCTACAGAAGGCTCTGTGCACAGTCCGATTTTTTCTATGTAGGCATGAACTTGAGCTCCTAAAGATGATTCGTCTGAGAGAGCAGCAGCTTTAAGAATAGATGATACTGCAAAAGAGTCCACGGTAAAACCAGAGAGGATCATATCACGAAATAGGAGGAAGCAATCTTGAATCAATCCATGTTGTGAATAGCTTGATATTAAAGATGAACATGAAACTCGATCAATCTCAGGGAGCTTATCATAGACCTGTCTAGCTAACTTTAGTGAGCCACATTTTGAATACGCGTTTACTAGTGCAGATCTAAGAGGCATCCCTTTGTCAATTCCAGCTCTTAACGCGTATCCATGTATTTCTTTACTTCTTGGCAAAGAAGAAAAAGAAGTACCAACAGTTAGAACAGCAGCTAGAGTACTCTCATCAGGACAGATACCATCAGCAAGCATTTCGCCGAATAGTCCAATAGCTTCTCTTGGATGACCATGCTCATTGTAACCAGAAATCATAGAAGCCCAACAAGCATTGTCTTTAACAGGTATCTCCTGGAATAAACTAAAAGATTCTTCCAAGCTACCACATTTGGAGTACATTGTGAAAAGAGAACTTCCAACACTGAGATCAAGGACCAACCCACTTTTAAAGGTGAAACTGTGAATCTGCTTACCTAAATTCAAACTATCTAATACACTTAACAAACTACATACACTAAACTCATCTGGTCTCAAACCTTCTTGAAGCATTCTAGTAAAAAGTCTTATTGCTTTACTAGGCTTCTTATTCTGCGAAAATGAAGAGATCATAACATTTACGACATTTGGCCTTTGAGCATTGTCCAGGCCATTAAAAACTTGTTCAGAGAGATGAATATCTCCACTCTTTGAATACATACTAATCAAGGAGGCAGCTACCGAAGAATCGAGATAGAAACCACTCTTTAAAACCCAAGCATTGACCTGGCTAGCTTCATAGACCATAGAAGGTCTACCACAAGCAGCAATTACACTGGTTACAGTACGGCTATTGATTTCAACACCAGATCGTCTCATTTCCTTGAATATTTCAAGAGCAGAAAAAGCATCATTACTCTTTGTGCAACCAGAAAGCATTACTGTCCAAGAGACAACACTAGGATTCGGAATTCGGGAAAATACTTCCCTAGCTTCAGCCATATGTCCACATTTAGCATATAAATCAACAATAGCAGTACAAACAAACACATCTTCAGCTCCACATCTAATCACCTGAGCTTGAACCGCTTTTCCGAACCTAAGGTTCTCAAGGTAAGCACAAGCAGCCAAAACACTTGAATATGTATAACTATCAGGTCTCTGAAACCCATTACACATTTCAAAGAAAAGATCAAAAACAGTACCATAATCTTGATTTCTAAGTGCTCCTGCTATGATAGAGTTCCAACAATACACATTGACAGATAAAGTGTCACGAAACACCTTATAAGCATCTTGAAATCTAAGACTTTTTGAGAATGAATCTATTAAAGCTGATTGAACAACTTCATACAAGAAATAACCCATCTTTATTGTATGACAACACACAAGTTCACTAAACAGAGGAGGAGACTGTAGTGAACTTAAAGCTGAAAGCACAGACCCATAACTTCTCTCATTCGCTTCATAACCCAATAAATGCATCTTCGTAAAAAATCTCCATGATTCTTCAAACAATCGATTCTGTTTGTAACCAGATATCATAATATTACAAGAGACAATATCTGGTTGAGGAATTGTGTCGAACAACTTAGCTGCATCAACCATGGAACTCGAATTCGAGTACCAACTGAGCAAGGATTTAGTAAGGAATACATCAAATGGTAAAAGATATCGTCTAAGCAAATACGCTTGCAGAATTCTGGTTGTTTCGAGTGTACAAAGCCTTGAACTTGATTGATCATTGAAGAAGTTAAAAGGGTTGAAAGGAGATGAAGAACTACAGCATTTGGTGGAAAAGTTGCGGGAAGAGAGTAGAGTGTAGAGAGAAGACAAAGAAGTTGAGATCTTTAAGGAGTTTAAGCTCTCATTCGCTAGAAAATTCATTAGGTAGAAGTCTCACCATATGGTTTTTATCGAATGTGTTGAGAAAGAACAAAGAAAAAAAGTGAAATTGGAGAAGCCAAGAGATGAATCACGTGAGAAATATGTGGCGATTCTTTGAATACATTTACGGTGTTTTCGGAGAACAAAAAAGTCAAGATGGCCGAGTTGGTCTAAGGCGCCAGTTTCAGGTACTGGTCCGAAAGGGCATGGGTTCAAATCCCATTCTTGACAATTCAATTATTTTTATTTTCCAATGGTTTCTTGTTTTTCTAGAATTATTATAGTTGAAGTGACAAAAAAAGAGAGAAAGAGAGTAAAAACTGATTCGTTTTCAATACGTAGTATAAAAAAAGGAATTGAAACATTTTCTCTCGTACAATTTTCGTTAAGACTAGTGGTTAAAAGCTATCACAGTCAATGGCGGTCCCCGAAAATTATTTTCCATAGTTCAGAATATAAGTAACATATATATCTAAAAAAATGTTATTATCAAAAATAAAAATTATCTTGTAAAAGCATCCTACGATCTTTCATCTCCTAGAATTTTTCACTAAAATATTATTTTTAATGTCTTTAAATATATCTTTTTCAACATAAAAAACAGACAATCATTCGGGAATTGATCTCCAATCCGGGTTGCATCGATGTGTCTTCGTAATCTTTATTGTTAAAAAACATCTTTCAACAGTTGTAATAGCGACAAAACAATCAAAACCAATTTCAAAAGTTTATAAACCGAAGAATGCTTTTAAGTATTTACCATGATATGAGAAAGTTCTCTAAGATTTTTTTAAGCGAAAATATCTTTTTCCTTCTGATATTATGATAACATTGAGCTTATTTACAGTTTTAATCTCATAAATATAATGGACCAAGTTTCTAAAAACAAATTTTTTTATGGTTCAAAAAGTTAAAGAGAACTATAATAATTTAAAGGGTGGATCAAAATCAATTTACTTAAAACAAATTTAATTGGAAAAAAAAATCAGCCCTGTAAAATTAAGAAATTTTTTTTGTTTGGGTAGGTCATCTGACCTATGTTCTCTTCCCTTGGGTCCGCCCTTGATCACAGTATCAGTGGCGTTCCATCTTTTTTGGCATTCTTGGATCGATTCCTTCGTCTCCAATGATGAACCGATTTGGCCACTTTTGACTTCCTCCTAAAAATCTAATCTTTATATTCAAACAAGGTCTGACTAATTTGTGTATTCTCTTTATTGGTTTATGGTCGCTTTTTTATCGGCTTATTCAGTTCCAGCATTTGCAACAAGCTCAACAAAACCACGTGACATGTCTTGTTATCCCAGTTTTTAGAAATGCATGGTTTTCTCTTCAAATATCTGCCAATTTTAAGCGATGACATGTTTATCAACAGTCTCGTAGTTTGGCGATTCACCTTCAATTTTTGGTTTTTGTTTGATGAAAGTTGTGGTGATCTATGATGGACAAAGGTGGAATTTATTTTTCAGTTTAGCATCCTTGTTTCAGGTTGTAAGTTGTCTGTATTTGGCTTCCAATATGTTAAGATTTTAATTCCTGAAATTTTTAGGCTTTGATAGACGAAGTATGCGAGTTTTGGTGTTTCTTGTCTATAAACATTTTGTGTTCAATATTAATCCTCGTATGAACAAAGTGTTATGGATATACATATTATAGAAAATTTATGTAAGAAATATCTTTGATAATATTAATTTGGTGAAAGGTTGAACAAAAAACTTTATCAATAAAGAGCTATAGTTTTGTATCAATTTTAACCGAAAATATAAAATTATATGCATTTTTATCGTAAAATAACTAAAATTATTTAACGTTAGCTTTGAATTTTCTGATCAATATCATATTTCGTGGATTTATCAAATATGTTTTCGTTTATGTTTGTTGATTATGATATACAGGGGAAGAACGGCATGGCTACACATATAGCTAGCTGGGTTATATGTTCCTATACATATGGATCGTATTGCTAACTATCGTTATTTTTTGAATTTTCAAACTCACACTAGAATGTCGTCTCGTATAAATGCATTGACTATTACGAGATTAACTATTATATTAATGGGGATGATGCATGTTGTGCTTTTAATGAGTAGAACGATACTGTTTTGAGATAAAAAATTTGTCTTTATAATTTTGTTAATCAACAACATTTCTTTCGGACACCAGTATAATGTTCATGTCATCATCTGAGTTATCTTTGTTACTAGAATAATTCGCGCCATAATGGTCAATACATTTATAGAAAAACGACGGTGTAGTAGGAATATGTAAATTCACAAATTAACGAAGACATATAGTTAACAGCACGGTCCATATGTGCGAGCAAGGGCGGAATTATGTTGTCATTGGGTGGGGCATGTGCCACCCCTAGTTTTTTTAAATCTAGTGTAATTTTATTAAATATTTAAGTTATGCCCTTTTTAAATTTATAATAATAACATGTGAGTGCTTATTTATGGTTTTTTATAAAATAATATGAAAAATTATATTAAAATTTATAATCTATAACTTAGACAAAAAGATCTAAATAATTTTTTATGTATAATTACATATCCACCTAAACAAATAATTACAATTTTAAAAAATTAACTAAAATATTTGAATTATTTCTTTGAAGTTAGGGATTTTTCCATAAAATATAACTAAAATATTTGAATTGTTTCTTTAAAGTTAGGGATTTTCCCATAAAGTATCTTATTTTAAAATTTGATTTAGTTATTTTTCATTTAATATGATTAATTGATATTTAGGTTACTTTTTGTTTTCTAAATTTATATCCTTCATCTAATTTTTATTTGGAAAGGTTAATCATAAATTTTTGTGTCTTTATTTAATTATTGAATTTACATGTTGTTACTGCAACCGTCGAAAGATGTTTTTCATGAATGAAGTTTATGCATATCATATTACGAAATTGTATAGTGATCAGTTTCTTAATGATTGTCTAGTTTGTTATATCGAAAAAAATTTACTTGAAGTTGTAACCAATGAAATTATGATAAGAAAAAGTTTTAAAGTATGAGTGAATGTAGAGTATATTTGTAGACGAAATTTTGATATTTTTATAAAGTATGTTGTATTTTAACTTTTTCTGCCCCTAGTAAAAAAAATTTTTAGCTCCGCCACTGTGTGCGAGAACTGATTACCTAATTATCTACATTAACAGTGGCGGTCCCAGGATTAATTTTGACATATGTCAAAATATTAATTTCTACCAAAGAAGTAGAATAAATGAATTTAATGGGATTTGAACAAGAGTTTTGGTGGTTCAAAACACACAACTTACCATCTATTCTACTTCTTTTTAATAGCTTCTACATGCTATCAAATTTTTAATATTATATTAGGTAGTTTCTGTGACCTACAAGGTAGGATCGCCCTTGTCTACATATACGAGCACGGATAAACCGTTCTTCCAAATATATATAGGTCATCATGATTAGAAAACAAAATATCTTAACACTACATAGTAGGACTGGGAATCGGGTTGGTTCGGGTCGGAACGGGTCGAAAATTTTGGTTTTCGGTTATTTCGGTTTCTGGATTTGTGTTCCGAACTAAACCGAATAAAATTTTGGTTCGGTTCGGTTCGGTTTTTGTTTTTGAAGTTCGGTTTATTTGGTTAATTTTCGGTTAAATTTTGGTTATTTTTTCGGTTTTTTGGTTATTTTCGGTTTTTTGTCAAGAAAAAAAAAATATAAAAACCGATCAGTTATCGGTTCGGTTCGGTTACCGAAATTGATTTTTTTTTTGTGCCGATCGGTTTACGAAATATAATTCAATTCGGTTCGGTTCGAAAAATTTCGGTTCGATTCGGTTTGGAAAATTTCGGTTCGGTTTATATTCCCAGCCCCACTACATAGTATGCATGAATCAGTATATAGGAGTATTTCCACGACAAAATAATAGGAGTATTTGTTAGGCCTTCATCACACGGTGAATAGACCGGTACTATCATAGACTCATAATCATAGAAGATCATTGCAGTACATAAAGTTTCAACATCATTGACTTCGTCAAAAGCTTCTAAAGCCCATATTAACTACTGGGCCTCTCTATTAGCGAATAATTATGCCTTCTTGAGTTTTTCATATTAATTCGCCTTTTTTTCATCTCATGTTGTGTAATTTTTTTTGTCACATTAATTTTCATATCAAAATGGACTACAATAATTCAAATTCTATAAATATGAGAAAATGTATTCGTTATACAAATAGTCAGTCTCAATCTTTGGCCTAGTAACAAGGCAACAACGGCGACACAACCAATAAGACACTTGATCCTTGTCACTTATGTGTAATTTAATTACCCACACAAAAATCAATATACTAAAAATATATAATATTGTGTAAACAAATTTATTAATTTTATATATTATATTTGAAAAAATATTATGGTAAATCTTTGTATAACTTTTATAATTAAAAATATAATAAATAATTTGATGCATAGCATCTAACAATTTTTAACTATAAATTTTATAGAAGTTATTTTTCTTTTTTTTTGGATTGTGTTTTGTGTTTAAATGGATTTTTTAATATAATAATGGTATACTTGTATATGTATTTATTAAACAAAAGCATATATATTAAACAAAGTTTATATTTAATAAATTTTATAATTTTTTTCAAAATATATTTATTAAAATAGATTAGTTAGATTAATACTAATTGTAATATTAAATTTTATTTTATTATGGGTTTTCTTCTTCTTTTTCTTTTTTTTT
>OVAV01000887.1:0-15416 GCA_900406375.1 Iberis amara | reverse complement strand
AGAATAATAGTAGGAAGTGTTAAAACATGTCATTATAAAATATAAATAACAATATTGACAAAAATAAAAAACTTCAGTGAAGATTTTGTAAAATAAAAAATTGTAAGAACTAAAATCAGAAATGAAAAACTAAAAAAATCAAAATTAATAAACATTCATGGCCTAAATTAATAACAAAATTAAAATATTAAAATATAAATTAATTACAATTTATTTGAANTTTTTGTATGGAGCTAAGAGATATTTTTCAAAATAGTAATTAAATACACATTGTTCTTAGGTTATATGCACCAAACACTTATCTTTTTACCATATTAAGATTTCATATTAAAAATCTATAGATTTTATACCTACTTTACATAATATAAGTTAAACTAGTTAATCCAGTTATACTAGTTAACTCAGTTATTCTAGTTAACCAAGTTATCCCAGTTAATCTNTCCCAGTTAATCCAGTTATTCTAGTTAATCCAGTTATCCTAGTTAACTCAGTTATCCTAGTTAATCCAGTTATTCAAAATAATTTAAAAATTTCGGGTAAAAAAGAATTTATGGGTTAGATAAACTGGTTAAAATTTTAAATTTTTGGTTATTTGACCCAATTTAAGTTGGGTGGGTGGGTATATCCAATTAAAGGTTGGTTGGGTGTGTAGTTTTATGATTTCATTAAGGATAGTAAAGTAATTTATCTTTTTTCGAATTAAAAAAAATAAAAAATAAAAATAAAATTAGAAGAGGGCCTTATGAGCATATTTCAAAACAAGGAGGGTTATATGAGGAGTTGTTCCGTTTTGGTTAATATCAAAACAAATGGTTATTTAGAAACAGTAAACCAATTAGACCAATACATGTGTATTTTGGTTTCCAACTTTATAATTAAGGGTTTTTAAGTTTTGAAGATTAAATACGGGGTAACTAAGTATTTAACTTTCATATAACAAGGTTAAATAACACCAGGTCATAAGTTTTGGTTCATCTGGTGGTATATGATACTTCCAAGGGGGAAATAGGTCGCTAGCCCGACATATAATCCAAATTTTATCTTTAATACATTGTCGTATATTCTATTAAATTTAGTTTTATCATATTGTAATATTTAAATTAATTTGGTAAAAATAAAATGTATGTGAATTATATCAAACTATATAATTTGTTTCAATATAAATTATAAGAAGCTAAAAATAAATGCTCACTTTACTGAAGCTAGACTTAGAAAAAGCATATGATCGGATAAGATGAGTTTTTCTTGAGGATACACTAAGAGTTGTTGGTTTACCAGAGAATTGGGTTTCTTGGATTATGACTTGTGTTTGAGGACCTTCTATGAGCTTGTTGATTATTGGAGAAGTTACAGAAAAATTCTCGTTGGAGAGGGGTATGAGACAAAGAGATTCACTATCTCTATATCTTTTTTGTACTCTGTATGGAAAGGCTTTGCCATCTGGTAGAAGCAGCCATTGAGAGTAGAGAATGGAAACCGATATCGTTATCTCGCGGTGGTCCGAAACTGTCTCACGGTTGTTTTGCTGATGACCTTATTCTGTTAGCGGAAGCATCTACAGCACAAATTTGAGTTGTTAAGCAGGTGTTGGAGAAGTTTTGTGTAGCTTCGGGCCAAAAAGTCAGTCTTGAAAAATCAAAGATCTATTTCTCGAAGAATGTTTCAAGGGATTTGGCGCAAACGATTAGTACATACAGTGGGATTAAGCAGACAAAGGATCTTGGAAGATACCTCGGGTTGCTGGTCTTGCACCAACGTTTAAAGAAGGAAGTATTTAGTGGAGTTATTGAGAAAATCACCTCGAAACTCGTAGGCTAGAAGGGCCGTGTCATGTCTTTGGCGGGTAAAATTACGATGACCAAATTGTTGTTATCATCAATTCCCATTCATTCAATGAGTACAATTCTTTTACCGCCAAGCTCTCTTGCATATCCTGATTGATGTGCTTGTGATTTCGTTTGGGGCAGTAATGCGGATTGAAGAAAGCAGCATCTTCTCTCTTGGGACATGCTCTCTTCTTTGAAAAACGAGGGAGCACTGGGCATTTGTCATTCATCTCTGATGAACAAATCTTTGGTTGCTAAAGTTGGGTGGAGATTGCTTACGGAAAATGCGAGCCTTTGGTCCTCAATTTTGCGAAAGAAGTATAAATACACTGGTTTAAATGAGACAGCTTGTTTGACGAGGAAGGACTCAGTTAGTTATACTTAGAGAAGTGTAGTTAATGTATTGCTTATGTGATTCTACCAAACTATTGTTATGTTATTGGTGATGGGAATATGACAATCTTTTGGCTTGACAAGTGGTTAGGTGATTTTCCGTTGGTGAACCGAGTAAAGAGAGATATTCTTATTTCACTATTGCGAGCTAAGGTGTACGACCTGTGTATAGAGTTGTGGAATTGTACTTCTTATTATGATTCACATATTACATATATATAGTGACTACATTGAATGAAAACCTATGTCCAAATCAATTACATATCAATCGTATATCAAGACTTTACATATGTGTTAATCTTTCCTTAATACGCCCCCTCAAGATGAAGGGACTTGAGTCACGCCAATCTTGGACTGTGCGCGTTGAAATGGAAGTCGGGATAGCGGTTTCGTCAAAGCATCTGCAAGTTGATCCATAGTTGAGACATGAGACACCCGTAACTTGTTGGACTGAACCCGATTTCTAATGAAATGATAGTCAACAGCAATGTGTTTCATCCTTGAATGAAACACCGGATTAGCGCAAAGATAAGTAGCTCCGATATTATCGCAATACAAGACAGGTGAAACAGATAACTGGAGCCCAAGATCCTTGAGAAGAGATTCAAGCCAGCATATTTCTGAGGCTGCATTGGCTACAGCCCTATACTCGGCCTCCGTAGATGACCGAGCAACACCCCGGTTCTTCTTGGAGGACCATGATATGGGAGTTGAGCCAAGATAAATAATATATGCATTTGTGGATGTGTAATCATCAGCATCACCAGCCCAATCCGCGTCCGTAAAACCGTGTAGACTAAGTGATGAACCAGTCTTGAAATAAATGCCATAAGTTAACGTCCCGGCCAGATATCGGAGTACACGTTTTGCAGCCTGTAAATGTTCAGTGGTGGGCTGATGCATAAACTGAGATAAGCAATTAACAGCATAGGAAATATCCGGTCGAGTAAACGCTAAGTACTGTAAGCTGCCAACAATAAAGCGATAAGCTGAAGGATCAGAGAGCTTATCACCTGCAGAGAGAGAGAGAGAGTTTGGGAGACGTTGGCAGAGGAGTCGTAACCGGCTTGGAATCTTGCATATATGTCCTGTTGAGAAGATCACAAATGTATTTTCTTTGCATAAGATGAAGGCCAGTAGACGTGCGGGTAGCCTCGATGCCAAGAAAGTAATCCAAGTCTTTGGGGTTTTTAATGCTAAATCTATCAGACATAAGCTTGAGAACCCAATTAACGAGAGAGACATCACTGCCAGTGACGATAATATCGTCAACGTAAACTAACAGATAAGCCACATGCTGTTGAAATCGATATACAAATAGAGACATATCTGCCATCGAGTTTGTAAAACCACAGCGGAGAAGATGAGATTTCAGGGATAAATACCACGACCTTGGCGCTTGCTTGAGACCGTAAATTGGTTTCTTCAAGCGGCAGACATATGAAGGATGTTCACGGTCTTGAAAACCAGGAGGCTGACTCATAAACACTTCTTCGGTTAAATGTCCCTGTAGAAAAGCGTTGTTGACATCTAATTGCTTAATTGGCCAAGAATTGTTGACAGCAAGCTTGAGAATAAGACGAATGGTGGTTGTCTTTATTACCGGACTGAATGTTTCACTATAATCAACACCATATCTCTGATGAAAACCACGAGCAACAAGACGTGCCTTATAACGATATACTAAGCCATTAGGAAGAAACTTCAGAGTAAAGACCCAACGACACGTGATTAAGTTCAGAGAGGGGGAAGGAGGTACCAATTCCCAGGTGCAATTGCGGGTGATCGCAGTAAATTCGTCGGACATGGCCCTGCGCCAATTTTCGTCTCGCAAAGCTTGAGTGAAAGTTTTCGGTTCAAGGGAAGATGCAGGTTGGGTAGTAATGGTAAGACAGTATTTGGAATTGGGCTTGGTGATACGGTTCTTGGCTCTTGTGGTCATGGGATGGTGATTACGGTGTTGAATAGTATCGGGAATGGAGGTGGATGAAGGCAAAGTTGTTGATTGAGTAGCGGTAACAGCAGGCAGATTAGGATGTAAAGAAGATTCAACGTGGGTTTGGGAGTGAATAGATGGGCCTGAATTAGGTGGTAATGAGGTTGGGTGTATTTGGGCTGGATGAGGTGGGCTATAAGTTTGGTCGTGAATAAGAGTTGGAGTCTGGGCCCTGGGTTAAGGCCCATTTTGCGATGGAGCAGTGGGCTCAGAGGGATACGAGAAAGAAGGAGAGTCAGAGTTACGATGACATACCTGTGGAGATAAGACGGCGTGAGGAGATGACGGAGTAGGCGGTGGTGGAGGATCAGAGCTCGGAGGACCTGTTACCATCGGAATCGACCGTGTGAGAGGAATATGAGTGACCGAGAGTTGAAGTGAAGAAGAAGCAGAAGCGTCTTCATCAGATGTCGGCGATTTCCTAGGCTGAGCAAACGGAAACGTGGTCTCAACAAATTGCACATGTCGAGACACATAAACTCGACCAGTAGATACATGAAGGCATAGGTAAGCAGATTGAGTATTAGAGTAGCCTATGAAGACACAAGGCAGAGAACGATCATCCAATTTATGCTGAGCGTAAGGACGGAGCCACGGGAAACAGAGTGAACCAAAGACGCGTAGTCGCTGCAGGTTTGGCGGAGTGTTAAACAATTTTTGATAAGGTGTCTGATTTCCAATTGTTGGCGTTGGTAGTCGATTTATTAGATACGCAGCAGTAAGAAACGCATAATGCCAATATTCTTTTGGAACAGAAGCAGTACTCAAGAGAGGGAGACCCGTCTCTACGAGGTGACGATGTTTCCGTTCCGAGACACCGTTGTGCTCTGGAGTGTGAGGAGGAGACGTCAAGTGGGAAATACCAGCCGCCGACAAGTAAGACTTCATAGCAAAATACTCTCCTCCATTGTCTGTAAATAAGGTACCAATTCTTGTCTGAAATCTGTTTACAACTAACGCTTTGTATGCATCAAAAACAGACTTAACCTGAGACTTCTTTTGAAGAGGATACAACCATGTGTATCGAGAAAAATGATCTACAAAACCAGGTAATATTTGTGATTGGCAGTAGAGTAAATCGGAGATGTCCAGACATCGCTAAAAACAACTTCTAAGGGACGAGTTGAGGTAATGCTAGATTGAGAAAATGGCAATTTATGTGTTTTGTTGAGTAAAGAATCCGAACAAGATGTCTGATGTTTTGACTGAGACAAAACAGGTAGATGAAAATGAGAAATAACATGCTGAAGGACAGAAGAAGAGGGATGGCCTAATCGCAAATGCCAAGAGGAAACTGTTGTACGACACGTGGGAGAGGTAAACAATGCTGCCAACTGCTTTTTCTTGACCGGCCACTCATATAACTCATTCTTTGTTTTTCCTTGAAGTAACAGATCCCCCGTGCTGAGATCCTTCACCTGAAAGGAAGCAGGGAAGAATTCAACAGAAACATTGTTAGAGTTGCAGAGGCGATAAACAGAGATAAGATTCTTCTGTACTTGAGGTACACACAAAACTTTATGCAAAGCTAAACTTTTTAAAGTAGAGGGTAGTAAAGTAGAACCAATATGTGTGATAGGCAGAGTATTGCCATCAGCTATCATCAAATCTTCTGATCCATTGTAGGGATGATGCAGGGAGAGGTTCTCAAGATCTGCAGTTACATGATGAGATGCACCACTGTCCAAGAGCCAATTGTTTGCATTGTAGTTGGAAGTGGCTGCCATATTAGCTGTCGGACGCCAAGGAGAAAACTGATTCTGCTGAGAGGATTGAACAGACTGATAGTTGAGAAGTTGTGGGCACCTCTTAGCGCTATGACCTTGGACACCGCATATTTGACACTTACCAAGGTATGGACGAGATGAGCGATTCTCATACCTATGAGACTGGGGCTGTGTCTGCCACTGAGAATTGGTAAACGAGCAAGAATAATTGTTAGCATTATTATTCTGCTTCTGACGAGGCTGAGTACGTTGCTGTTGAACTAGGTTGGCTGTAGCAGGAAGGATACGTTGAGCCAGTAGAGATTGAAGTTTTGACTCATAGTTAAGAAGTTTCTCATGTAACTCAGTAAGAGTAGGAGGAATTTCTCTGCCTTCTATCTGTTCAATGAGAGGTTTGTATTCCTCTGGTAAGCCTTCGAGAATGAACTCAATTTGATCTTCATGATCAACCGGTTTGCCCAAGATAGCTAATTGATCCATCTTGGTTAAGTGGCCTTGAAAGTAGACATCGATTGTTTTTGTGTCTTTCTTCCAACTTTTGATTTGAGACTTCAATTGTTTTATGTGACCACGGCTTGGTTTGGCGTAAGTGGACGCTAAAATATCCCAGACATGAGCAGCACATGTAGCCCGGGAGACCAGTGGCTGGATTGTTGCGGAGATAGCACCTATCAACACACTGAAGATGAGTCGATCCTGACGTTCCCAGAACTCAAACGCAGGATTGGTCTGAGAAACATCATTGACCAGGATGGTGGGAGATGGTGCTGGAGTAGTTCCATCAAGATGGCCGATAAGGCCATGACCATGAATCAAGGAGTGAACCTGGAGGCTCCACATGAGGTAATTGGTAGAGGTAAGTTTAGATACATTACCCATGTTAATGTTGAGAAGAACTTGAGAGTTGACAGTGATGGTGTCTGAGACAGTCGTAGATTGGCCGGAGGTTGACATTGGTTGCAACGGCGGCTGTGTTTGAGACAATAGGGTTTTGTGTTTGTATTTTTTTTTTTTTTTATAAAGAGATTAATAGGTTTAGGATCGATAATAGGCTGATACCATATAGAGTTGTGGAATTGTACTTCTTATTATGATTCACATATTACATATATATAGTGACTACATTGAATGAAAACCTATGTCCAAATCAATTACATATCAATCGTATATCAAGACTTTACATATGTGTTAATCTTTTCTTAATACTGTGGTCGTTGGGGCAAGGATGGAAATTTAATGTGCTTTTAAATTTTTTACCGATGGAGATAAGATATAAACTCTCGGCCATAGTAGTTGACAAGATTACAAGAATGCATGATCATTTATCATGGAGAGGACAACTGGATGGTAAGTTTACTGTCAAAACAACCTACAATCTCTTCTTTTTTAATGATCACCCAAGGCAAATTTCATACAAGTTCTTTAATCGTGTGTGGCACGCACCTGTTCCGGAAAGACTTAGGGTCTTCCTCTAGCTTGTGAGTAATCAGTGCATAATGACTAATGTTGAAAGAAGAAGACATCACTTAGAGGATTCGAGTATTTTTCAGATCTGTAAGAATGCAGAGGAAACAATAATTCATATTCTTCGTGATTGTCCCGCGATGGGTGGTATATGGATGCGGTTGGTATCTGCCTAGAAACGTGATCAATTCTTCAACCAAAACTTTCCATGAACAAACAAACAAATTGTTGAATATAATATTAAAATTTAAAGATAATAAATAAATATATATATATTTTTTTAGAAAGATAATCAGTAAATCAGGAAGGGTTATTTTTTTCTGTCAACCGGTGTTTTATTAACATTAACTGAAGAGATACAAAGCTGGATATAACTAAGAAAAACATACAGACAGGTTACAATCCTCCATAACCAAAAGCTAGCGGATAAAAAGATATCTTCAGAATCAAAAGCCGGCGAATTAAGAAAATATCCCCAGAATCGAAGATGAAAACTAACAAAGCCTACAAAAAACCTAGCTTCGGAACTTTAGATCTATAACAACGAGCAAACAGTCAAATCACAATAAGCCATAGGAAACATGTTAGAGCTGAAGGAGACCAGGAACCAAAGCCACAAGAAGACCCAAAGCGCCAGCCAACACACCAGAAATACTAGAACATGGATCAAACTCGAACTAAGGACTACACCAACGAAGACTCAATCGTAGAAACCAAAGGCTCGGAGCGAAGAAACCCCTGCACACGACTTCAAAACTACTCCAAAATAGAAGGAAAATAATCACGGGCCAAGGAAACCCTTGAAGCACTAGGAGGAAGAGCCCAAAAGGATATTCGGAACTTGCACGTGGACACTCGCAAGCGAAAACAAGCCACCTACTGACTTGGAGAAGCCACCTCCTCACAAGAGAAGAACCTGATACCGAAGCCACTGCTAGTCGAAAGCTCGTAACCGAAGTCTAGCCGACTCTAACCCAAACCTGTAGATGCCCAAACAACAACGTGCCATCCAAGAAGCAAACCTAAAAGAGTCCCCATGAAGCCATCAAACCATAAAGCTAGACAAAATCGCAGCCAAGGAGAAAAGTCTGAAACAGAAGAATGACAAAGACCAGGGCAACTGAGGGAGAAACCGAGACTGAGCAAACCAACGACTCAGCCTAGAAGCCAAAAGAACCCTAAAGAGACTGGAAATCATTCGAGACTGGAAATCATTCGAGACCCAAGACTACTGCCCACACACGCCTCTTAACAACACTTTCCAACAAACAGATACAGAAACCAGTCGTAACCACAGAAGACCACAAACCCTACACCAGAAACAAAGAAGGAAGAGAGCTCAACCTTTTTAAGCGCCAGGAGAGCCCGAGACCAAGGCGGACACGGAGAAGCACCACGCCGGTGATGGGAAGAGCTGACGAAAGAGGAGCCGAAGCTCTGCCGCAGTGAAGAGAAGCAGCGTCGACTGACCCTTTAAACAGGGAGCCAGAACTAGTGACCAGACACCATATACGACGACGAGGAGACTAGATACCACTAAGCATCGAACCAGGCGCTACAGGAGGGAAGCAAATTAAACCGAAAGAAAAATAAAAACGAAAAAGACGACGCCGGTTGGAGCCAGGCGCCGCTGGCGAAGATAAAAACAGAAGGTGCGTCTAATAAAACGTGTTTGAGAGAAAATTAGGGTTATTTTTATCATGAAGGTTTCTTTTATGGTAACAGTTAAATTAAAGTAAAGAAAAGGACAGTACAGATGTCGGATTTGCTCAGATACTCAACAGAATGATGTCTTTGTAAATTAGTAGACGAGACCTTCTAAAACTAAATTAATGGCAAATGTATCTAATGAATGTATATATTCAATTACTACAAACATGTCAAGAAAATTGCGCGTATTTTTTTTTAATATAACACCATTGAACTTTTTTTTTTTTTGATAAAAGACACCATTGAACTTACTTGATTGTATTAGAAGGTTTTTTAATTTTTATTACAAGTTTACTTAAAAACATAAACTATTTGACTATATATAAGTTAAAAATGAAAAAAATATCAGTTTTTAATTAGAAAACTGTAGTCTTTGTTCGATATATAGTTCATTTAGAAATGTATATATTTATCATTATCATAAACTTTTTTGTAGGTTGTATTTTATTTACGGAATATATATTCCAATAGTGGACTTAGCAAATTAGCAATGTATATGCACCATACACAACTTTAATCATTAAAAATTGAAATCTTATTAACGAGAACTTATATATATATCTTATTATACAAAGTGAAACATGTCAAAATTATAACTCATCAGATAATGACATGTGTCATATTTAACTAAAATTTTGACACGTGTCAAATAAAAAAAAAGAAAAAAAAACTCATATCATCAAGTATCAAACATACTTAGGAAATTTAATTATTTTTCTCAAATTTGTTGCGCATCATAAATGAAAGTTCTGAAAAGTTAATATGGTAATGTAAAATTATTGGAAAATAGTGGTTTTCTTAATTAGGTTCATATCATAAAGAGCGGCGATTAGGGCTACGATTTTTTTTCTTTCCTTATCTTGCCTTCTGCGGCAAGTTTCTGCTGACAAGAGATGACTGAACCGCCGCTGGCGACGATGATCCATTCTCCGGCGCACTCAAACCCTTCTCCTGAAGCTCCAGCCGTCACTTCCCCTTGGAAGAATCCTTCGATCAATTCAGCTTTACGTGACCATGCTCTACAACCATCCTTCGTGATATCTCATAGCCTAGTATCGGCTACTGTGCCAAAAAAAATCCGAGATGAATCCCAACCTCTCTGGTCCAAGTTTCTGGTCGGATACTTTGTAGGAGAGGCGCCGCATATCGGCAAAGTCCATGCCACGGTGAACCGTCTATGGAATCACGACGGCAAAGGAGCGAAAATTGATGTACAATTTATCAAACCGGACACAGTTTTGTTCCGGATTAAATCTTCTGATTTACGAAGCAACATTTGCCGGACACGTTATTGGCATATCTCTGATATTCTCCTAGTAGTCCAAGAATGGAGCCCGTCCAAGGCTCACGAGAAACCCAACTTATCTACTATGCCGCTTTGGGTTGATTTCAAAAACGTACCTGATTATTTGTTTTCACATGCAGGGCTTCAGTTTCTAGGTGATATTGTTGGTAATTCACAACGTCTCCACCCTACTACGGAGAAGTGTATGCGGCTTGACATTGCTCGAGTCATGGTTGTCATGAATCTTGACAAAGAACTTGTTGAAGAAATACAACTCGACGGATCGAAACACCGATCATGGTTTCCTATCCGTGGCTGCCTGCTCGTTGCTCTTCTTGTAACACTTGGGGGCACAAGGCTGTGGATTGCAAGAAGAAAATCTCCAGCTCAAATACCGAATCCACACCTACAACTCTTGTAACTCAATCTACTGTTCCTCCTCCAAATATTACTAATGCCGCTGTTATTGGTGTTGATGATGTAGGTGTTTCACTAGACGATACAGCTTCAAACCTTAATGTTGCCACTCCTCAAATTATTCAAATTACTCAATCATTAATCGCAACACACTCTACAGCCACAAGTCCTACCACCGATCCTTCACTTACACAAATTCCACTACATGCACCAGCATTAGAACTAGCTAAACAAGCTTCTGTTATGCTCAATGATCTTGCTAAGATGACCACGGTGTCCACTTCCACTACTCTGGACCAACAAAACAACACCCAAACATCCAGAAACGAGACAGCCACTCCACCCCAATCGGAGTGGTCTACCGTAATACGGACTGGACGCGCTTCCTCTCTCTCTCTCTCCATCTAAGCTTAATTCGGCTAAAGTTGATGCTCATGAAACTTTTTCACCAAACTCTCGCTTCTCTATCTTGGCTAATGCAGATAATGAAGATGATAAAGAGGATGGGCAAATATCGGACACCGATGACCAAACTCTCAAGGCGACTATTGCTGGGTCTCGATACAGTACACGTACAAAGCAAAAGCAGAATGACCAACCCGCTCCTAACAGGAAACCAGCCAAGAATTTAACCACCAAAAAACATCCGAATGTCTCCTCCTGGAGACAGTAATGATAATGTCTCTCTTCGCTTGGAATACGAGAGGCTTCAATCAGCCTCATAAACATTCCATAGTCCGGCATTGGCTACGTGCTACTAACCCGCAATTTGGTTGCTTGTTGGAAACACGTGTCCATTTATCTAATTATCCTCGTATTTTGCAGGCTACTCTCCCTGGGTGGAATGCAATTCATAATTATTCTAACAATCGCCTTGGTAGAATATGGGTTTGTTGGAAAGAGGGAGCCATTGTTACTCCTTTACTTATTACTTCGCAATTAATTACAGTTCTAGTTACTCTTGATTCTGGCGTTATTGTGCTAATTTCTTGTGTCTACGCTTCCAATTTTCAGGCTGATAGAATCCAACTGTGGAATGCTTTCATCGAGAGTCGGCGCCTATATGGACCATCCCCTATTCCTTGGCTCATTATGGGCGACTTCAACGAAATTCTATCCAGCTCTGATCATTCAAACCATGCTCGCGGTCAACGTCTTTTGGGAATGTTACATTTTCAAGAACTAGTCAACCGACTAGATCTTGCAGATTTAGCTTACCTTGGACCCCGCTATACATGGTCTAATCATCGAACAGCAGACCCTATAGCTAAGAAGCTTGATAGAGCGCTTGTGAATGATTCATGGATACAGTCGTTTCCTAGAGCATATGCGGTTTTTGAAGCTAATGGCGTCTCAGATCATACCCGTTGCATTATCCATTTAACCTCTACTATCTCTAATGCTCGTAAACCTTTTAAGTTCAATAATTTCCTTACTGATCATCCATCTTTTCTGCAGACTGTTGATGATGCTTGGCATGACACCCCCTCACTTCAGCACTCGAGAATGGCCCTGCGTCTTTTTCACACCAAGCTCAAAAGTCTTAAGTACTCGCTTCGTCACATTAATCAACTCCACTACAGCGACATAAGTACTCGCACTAGGAAAACTCTAGATCATCTCTACGTGTGTCGAACTCAGTCTCTCTCTCATCCGTCCACAGCTACGTTTGAAGCCGAAGCTGATGCATCTCGACGTTGGGCTTCCCTTGCAGCTGCAGAGGAAAGACTCTACCAACAGAAGTCTTGGATCACATGGCTTCGTCATGGGGATCACAACAGTAATTTCTTCCAACGAATAGCAACTTTCCGAGCTACCCGCAACTCCATTCGTCGCCTCATGCTTCCCTCGGGACATATTACTACTAACCTTTCAGAAATCAAACACGAGGCTATTCGCCATTTCCAGACTTTTCTACAACACACCGACTCCATCTCTCCTCTTGATCCTCGCTTACTTGATGAGCTACTAACTTATCGTGTTCCTTTGCTTGCACGTGCACAACTCACAGGACCGGTCTCTGCAGAAGAAATTCGTGACACCCTCTTTTCCATGCCTTCCAATAAAGCTCCAGGGCCCGATGGTTATACTTCAGAGTTTTTCAAAGCAGCTTGGCCAGTGATCGGTGACGATTTTGTCAAAGCTATCCAATCTTTCTTCGTCTTCGGTTTTCTTCCTCACGGGATCAATGCAACTTTACTTGTGCTTATTCCAAAGGGAGACGACCCTCAGACAATTAAAGATTACTGACCAATATCCTGCTGCAACATACTCTACAAAGTTATCTCAAAGATCCTTGCCAACTGCCTCAAAGTACTTCTGCCGGAATTCATCGAACCTAATCAGAGCGCTTTCATAAAGGACCGTCTCCTTCTTGAAAACGTTCTCCTAGCTACCGAGTTGGTCAAGGATTACCATAAAACAAACGTTACCCCACGTTGCACCTACAAACTTGACATCGCCAAGGCTTTTGACACGTTTCACTGGGAGTTCATTATTACTATTCTGCACACGCTACACTTCCCACCACTCTTCACTCATTGGATCCGTATCTGCCTCTCAACAGCCATGTTCTCGATCTCAATAAACGGAGAACCCGCAGGTTACTTTCCAAGTTCCCGCGGTCTCCGTCAAGGTTGTGCCCTTTCCCCTTATTTGTTTGTTATAGCTAATAACGTCCGCTCCAAGCTTTTGAACGCAGCTGCAGCAAATGGGCAAATAGGTTACCATCCTCGGTGTTCGATGCTCGGTCTTACTCATTTATGTTTTGCAGATGATATTTTGGTTTTCTCTGATGGATCACCGACCTCGTTACAAGGGATCTTGCAGGTTTTGGACATTTTTGGGAAAGCCTCGAGACTTCGAGTTAACCTCTCAAAATCCTCAGTTTTCCTTACCGCCACTCCGGACCCGGCTCTGCAACAGCTAACCGCGGATAATGGGTTTCGTTGTGAAACACTACCGATTCGCTATCTCGGTCTTCCCCTTACAACCAAACGCCTAAGCATCGACGATTACTCACCTCTTATTGACCGTATTCGCTCTAAATTCAACTCCTGGTCGACTAAATTTCTTTCTTATGCAGGCAGGTTGCAGCTTATCCAATCGCTTATTGTTAGCACAGTCAACTTCTGGCAGTCGGCGTTCCGCCTTCCAAAGATTTGCCTCCGCACCATTAATAGTTTATGCAGTAATTTTCTCTGGAATCCAGCCACAACCAAAGTGTCTTGGGAGGATATTTGTACACCAAAGTCGCAGGGTGGCTTAGGTATTCGACGGTTTGAGGACACATCAACGGTCTTCTCATTGTCTTTAATATGGCGGCTGCACACAAACGATAAATCTCTTTGGACTTCATGGACCCTACGCTATCTTCTACGCCAAGCAACATTCTGGGACGTTCGTTCAAACGCACAGGGATCTTGGATTTGGCAGAAATTGTTGAAGCTCCGCCCACTTGCAGCAACGTTCTTCAAAGTCATACTGGGTAATGGTATATCCACCTCTTTTTGGTTCGAAAATTGGTCTCCTCTTGGTCCTCTATTTGCATTTGCGGGTGAGGCTGGATTACGGGAATTTGGTGTCCAAAGACACACCTCTGTAGCTTATGCGGTTCGAGATTCAAGATGTCATCTCAAGAGATCCCGTCGCCATGATCTACGCCAACTTCACGACCAACAAATCACCTACCAGGTTCCTTCACCTACATCAGGCGCGGATACACACCATTGGCATCACAGAAATAACCAATTCAAACCCCACTTCTCCGCCAAAATCACATGGCAACAGATTTGTCTCTCTCATCCTACTCAATCTTGGTCATCCGTTATATGGTTTTCCCAATCTATTCCACACTATGCTTTTATCTCTTGGCTTGCTGTGCTTGACAGGTTATCAACGGGACGGAGAATGCGAGCTTGGGGTCGGACTCAACCGTGCATTCTATGTGGCGAACCTGATGAAACAAGAGACCACCTTTTCTTCACCTGTCCTTACACATACACACTTTGGTCATCTCTCACAGCCACCCTCCTTCATCGATCTCTTTCACCATATTGGAATAGGACCATCGCAACTCTCACCCGGCGTACTCACCCCTCATCGACTCCATCCTGCTCAAGCTCACCTTCCAAACCACCGTCTACTACATCTGGCGTGAGCGGAACTCACGGTATCACGGTCAAGCCCACCAACCACTTTCTCGTCTCCAAGCACTCATTACACGCACCATCAGAGATCGGATTATCAGCCTCCAATATGCACCGCAGTCTCGTCTACATCCACTGCTTCATCGTTGGACCTCTCTTCACTCTTGCTAGCTCTGCCTTACGCACACTATTATATCAGCCATGTTTTCACTTTGCTTTGGTATTTGGCTCGGANAAGCATGTAAACCCACATTAGAGCCATCTACTCTCTCCACTTTTAGCTTCTTCCAAACATTCTTTATTGTACATAAACTTCTACTTTTAGTCTAATAAATTTAACATTTAATCAAAAAAAATGTAAAATTATTAAAAGGAAAAAATAATTAAAATATATAAAAACATAGTAAAAAAATACTAAATTATTTTAAAAAACTAACTATAAAATATACT